>BJBW01014168.1:0-30381 GCA_004320125.1 Scolopax mira | reverse complement strand
GGAGTCACCATCCTTGGAGGTATTTAAAGGACATGTAGAATTGGCCCTTAGGGACATGGTTTAGAGGTGGATTTGTGAGTGCACAGTTAACTGTTGGTCTCAATGATTTTAAGGATCTTTTACCACCTAAATGATTCTATGATTCTACCCTATGTACAGTATAATCAGCCTGGGAAGATCAGGAGATCACTGGTTTAGAATGTTGCTTTTTTTTTTTTTTTTTTTTTTTTTTTTTTTAAAGCCTGGATAACATTCAGGACATTAATTACATTTGTAGCCACAGTTAATTTAATTGTGTAGAAGTAATCAAGCTTCTTGCTTCAGGGTGTAAACTAATTACCACAAGGGACATCTGCATCTCATGGGTGGCACTGCAAATTTGGAAAGTACATATAAGGCTCTGCCTCTTCTTTTCAGACACAGCGTTAATCACTAATCAGACCAGAAACTGACTTCTCTTGTGTGAAAAAGCTTCATTTCATGTAAATTACATAGAAGTATGATCTATTCTATTGCTGAATAAATGAAACAGTAGCATAATTTGTACAGGTTTGGTCTTTTATGCTAAATCACAAGGGAAAGAAAACTGATAAACAGAACAAGTCTAATGCTGTATAAACCTGTTATCACAATTTAATTGATGCCTTATCAACTTTAAGAATTATTTATGAATGTGGAAATTAGCAGTTTGCTACACTGAACAAGAAGGGACTTTTCAATGTGAGACAACACTTTTCTGCAGAATAGACTGAACGATTGTACCCTTGACAGTATTGTATTGCAAAGTTATGCACTTTTACAGAGATCAAATAAGGTACTTACAATCTTTACTGGTGAAAAAAACCTGAACTGTTGGATCAAGTTTTGACTGGGGAAGAGACCTTTTCAGAGTGAATGAAGAACTGTGAGAACCAGTATATTCTGTAATAGCCTCTGTAAAGAGGCTATTTCTTGCAGAAGACTATGAAGAAATCACAAGAGTGACTTATCTCTCCAAAATGATGATGATGACCTTTCAGTTGCCTCAAGAGGCTTTCTAGTATCTTGTTCTTTCTCTATGTTCTTTTTTGTTCTCTGGCATATCAATTTTTAAGCACTTGACTTCCTAGGAACTAAGCAATAATAAACAATGTACCTAAGTTTATCTTGTTTTCTGCTAGTAATATACTATTCCAGAAGGATAAAAATTAAAATGTCATCAAAGAGGTGAACAGCATGTGCAACGGCACAGTGATCACAATTGGGGGGGAATGGTTTGAATGGTCAAAAATGGGACAGAGAACTGAAGTTTGTGATTTTTGTGAAAAGTCACTAAACTTCTCTTTATATCACTGTTCTCTAGCGGAAAAATAAAAACTTCATTAAGGTTTGTGAGTTTCAGTTGATTAGTGTTTCTCAGTGTTTTGAAATACACCAATTGAAAATCTTCTGTAAGCAAAAAAAATGTATATTGTTATGAAAGCTTTCCACAACATATTTCAAAATGCATATTAAGTTTGTAATAAAATACAAAAATAATGTGCTCTCTAAGGGAGGGCAGCTACTATTTCTATTGGTATAATAGAAATTGAGAAAGAGCAGCAAGAGAAATGCAGTGTTTTTATTTGCTTTGATCTTTAATGGAGAACTGCAACCATTTGCCTTCCAATGAATGACCCATTGATCATTTTGACAAAGTTTTTTTAAAGATTCAGCAGACAGTGATAACGCAGAATTGAGAAGGCAGAGGTCCTCCTGTATCTAAGTTGCCTTAGATTGTCTCCAGTAAAAATACTGAGACAATTTTCTGGTTGTAAAATCCAGAACTGGACAAGGGTTTTGAAAACATTTCATAAGACCCTTGTTTTAGGTTTTGTTTGTTCCATGGTACCTGTTAAACAATATAACAATAACATGGTTATAATTTGAAGGTAAAGACCTATAATTAGGTAAGTTGTGATCTCACCAAATTGTGGAGCTATATCTAGTGACCATCATCTGTTACTGCAATGCTTTAGAGTTTCAGCTTTTGAGGTTTAGACGATACAAACTGTGTGAAAAAAGTTGCATTACATATTAAAGTAGGGATGTAGAAGACTCATAAAGCCCAGGTCCAGTGTTACTAGTGTACAAAATAGAGGTTACTATCATGCTATGTGTTGCAAAAAATCATTCAGCATTCTAGGGAGCTCAGCTGCACATTACAGAATCACAGAATCACAGAATGATATGGGGTTGTAAGGGACCTTTGGAGATTGTCTAGTCTACTCCCCCTGCTAAACCAGGTCTGCCTAGACCAGGTTGCACAGAACTTGTCCAGGCAGGTTTGGAATCTCTCCAGAGATGGAGACTCCATCATCTCTCTGGGCAGACTGTTCCAGTGCTCTGCCAACCTCAAAGTAAAGAATTTCCTCCTCATGTTTAGATGGAACTTATTATGATCAGGTTTGTGCCTGTTATCTCTTGTCCTGTCACTGGGCACCACCATCCTCTTGACACCCACCCTTGAAGTATTTATAGGTGTTGATCATATCCCCCCTCTGTCTTCTCTTCTCCAGACTAAAATGACCCTCAGGCTTTCCTTGTAAGAGAGATGCTCCAGGCCCCTAACCATCTTAGGGGGTCATAGTGGTCCTCTGCTATACGATCTCCATCAGTTCCCTGTCCTTCTTGAATTGGGGAGCCCAGAACTGGACACAGTAGTCCAGATGAGGCCTCACCAGGGCAGAGTAGAGGGGCAGGATGACCTCCCTACATCTGCTGGTCACACTCTTCTTAATGCATCCCAGGGTGCCACTGGCCTTCTTTGTGCAACAAGGGCATATTGTTAGCTCATGGACATCCTGTTGTCCACCAGAACTCCCAGGTCTTTTATCTCAGAGCTGCTCTCCAGCAGGTCAGCCCCCAACCTGGACTGGTCCATGGGGTTATTCCTCCCCAGGAGCAGCACCCAACACTTGCCCTTGTTGAGTTTCATCAAGTTCCTCTTTGCCCAACTCTCCAGCCTGTCCAGGTCTCACTGTATGCTGGAAAAGTCTTTTTTGCCTCCCAGTTTTGTATCATCCTCCCAGTTTTGTATCATCAGCAAACTTGCTGACGGTACACTCCATCCCTTAACCTGGGTTATTGATGAAAATATTGAAGAGGACTGGACCCAGTACTGACCCCTGCGGGACTCCACTTTTTACAGACCTCCAACTAGATACTGTGCCACTGATCACAACCCTCTGAGCTCTGTCTTTCAGCCAGTTTTCAATCTCACTGCCCATTCATCTAATCCACGCTTCCCAAGTTTACCTATGAGGATGCTGTGGGAGACTGTGTCAAAAGCCTTGCTGTAGGAAACATCCACCACCCTCTTCTCATCTATCCATCTAGTCACGCCATCATAGAAGACTATCAGGTTAGTCAGACATGAATTTCCCTTAGTGACTCTGTGTTGACCACTTCTGATTGCTTTCTTTTTCTCCATATGCTTGGAGATGGCACCCAGAATGAGCCATTCCGTCATCTTTCCAGGGATGGAGTTGAGGCTGACTGGCCTGTAGTTTTGTGGGTCCTCCTGGCCCTTTTTGAAGACTGTGATGATGTTGACTTTCCTCCAGTCCTCAGGAACCTCATCTGTTCTCCAGCACCTTTCAAAGATGATGGAGAGCAGCCCAGAAATTACTTCTGCCAGCTCCCTTAGTGCTCATGGGTGCATCCCATCAGGACCCTTGGGCTTGCGGATATCCTGTTTACTTAATTGTTCTCTAACTTGGTCTTCCTCAACCAAGGGGAAGTCTTCTTTTGTCCAGACTTTCTCTGTCTTCTCCAAAGTGCAGGACTCCTGAGGGCCGGCTTGAGCAGTAAAGGCTGAAGCAAAGAAGGCATTCAGCAACTCCACCTTCTCTGCAGCCTCTGTCACCATGACACCCATATGTATTTCAATACATATGAGGACTTCAGTATTGCAAATCATGATCCAATCTATCACTTTATTGAATTAGAACTGTGTAATTCATCCCATCTTACTTTTGGAGGAAAAACTGACTAACTTTGCAAAACCTTCTTAGACTTTTAGGGTTTTTTTTAACATGCATTGCACACAGATGTCAACAGGATTGCTGTTGACCATAATTCTTTCTTCATTGAAAGCTGATCAGAATTTAATACTAGAAATTTTAAAGAGACAAACTTTTAGGCATGGAAATGTACCTATAAATAAAAACAGTGCTATTCCAATGCATTGTTAATGAAAGAAAAAAGATCCATATTCTCTCTAGGGATAACTAAGTCTCATGATATATTTATTTCAAGATTTAGGTGCTACTGGAAATAATAACATATCATTCAACAACTATGAGTGAGCCTTCACCCATATCCAACAAGTTTATTAACTGCCTGTAACCTTTGTTTCCGTATTCTGCACAGGAAAACAAAAGCAGTTTATTGGAAAAATATGAAATTAAAAAAATTATGAGATTCGCTTTGAAAAGCAGATATTATCAACAGACATTGATTGTAAGAATGATTTGTTATATTGAATTATTTCCACCTTTTAATATAATTTTTAGAAATACTATTTTATATTCACATATTTATATTCACATAAGATGGGATGAATATATATTTACTGTCTCGCTCAGGAAGCTTGTCCATCACCCAGAAAGAGAAACACTAAGGAGAAACAAAGGAAAGAATGAAGCTGATGTAGAGGAAGCTACGTTGATTAAAGGATTTCCACAGCAAGGGCAGCAGCAACACATCAGAAGGGCCAGTTAGGCACTGAGTAGCACTATGGATCTTCCAACAGGCAAGAGGTGAATAGGAGATGTGGACAAAGATGTGAGGCACTGAGAGATTTAGTCATCAAAAAAAAAAAAAAAAAGAAGGAAGAATGGGCTGAGAACAAAAATGTAATGAATGGTGAATGACAGAAAGTCACAGAAGTGCTAAAGCCAGGGCACAAAACTGATACTGGTAGGTACTGTGGAAAAAAGAAGGATGATTAGAACTGAAGGATGATTAGAAAGGAAAACTGCAATAAAAGAGAGCTAAGTAGCACCTGGTAAAGACTGTAATAAAATAATAGCTTTTTTAGGTGGATGTTGAACTAAGATCCCTGATTACATTAAAATATAAAGGCAGAGTAAATGGGCAGAGTAAGGTTTGGACTGATCATTGAAACTAAGGCTGACATCATCATAGATGAATTTAAGACTAACATAAAAGACAAAAATCTAGGAAACTGAAGAACTTATCTCCAGAAAACAGGCTGATGGCTAAGTACCTTTGATATGAGAAAAAAATGGAGGAAAGAGGCTTTGAGGCTGCTGCTGAAAAATAAACCCGAGAGAAGCTATAAAGCCAGAGGTGACAGGGTGTGGAAAGACATGAAGAAGCTCAGTGCCTAAATTATTCTCTGTATGAAGAAAATCAAGGTGATTTTCATGTCAGTGTATAAGTCACAGGGATCCAGGAATGGCAGTATTAGAGTGGAGCAAGCTGGAAGGTCATGAATGTCTCTATTGCCCAGAAACAGGCATTAGAAATCATGATAAAGATGGAGCATGCACTCCAGAAACTCAGAGAAGGGTACCGGGCAGCATGTAAAAGAGAAGAAGGAAATAAAGAAGGGAATCTCATGGAAGGAGGGATATGATGGCAGACAAGGGAAACTGGAATGCAGGAGAGAAAATGAACTGTAAGCTTTGAAAGTAGCAAGGGTCAAAAATGAAACAAAAAATGGAGCAAATGGTAAGAGACTGGTGAAAAGCATGGCTGAACTGCAGAGAATATTTAAATAACACTCTGAGTAGTATTTAAAAAATGCTATAAAGTCAGCAACCTTAGAAGCTTAATACTCTTCCCCTATCCTCATCCAGACAGCTTATGCCTTGTTCCGTGCTGCGGAAGTCATCTCACTTCTTCCAATGTGGCAGTATGTGCTCTGCAATTGCTTTTTTAATCTTTTTCAGGCTTAGCTTGGAGCATGATGTTTAATGGCATGCATTTATGCAATGTAAAATTTCTTCTTGATCTGGATTGTAAGCATGCAAAAATCCATGACATGCCATAAACAAACCAAAAATTTAAGTCTCTCATTTTCTGCTTAATTCTTGTTTCCAGAAATCTGTCACTTTAAGTTTTGTGGGGTATTTTTAATAGAGAATTTGGAAGACTAATGTGTACCCTTGGGGATTCAGGGAAAGATAATCACTATAGTAGGGTATCTGACACACTTAACCAGCCATTTCTGATAATTTTTTTTTATACAATACATTTTTCTAGAATCTAGTGTAAATAAAAAATGTCAAGGTTTACTTTCAAGGTGTGGGTTTAAATGAAGGTGTTCTGTTTTCCTTTCTTCCAAGTTGCTTTGCTTTGTTTTTTTATTTTTTCCTTCTCATGGTGCATAGGCTTCAGCATTCCTGGGCATGTAAGAAAATAGATTTGGCTGTTC
Organism: Scolopax mira; assembly: GCA_004320125.1. NCBI lineage: Eukaryota > Metazoa > Chordata > Aves > Charadriiformes > Scolopacidae > Scolopax > Scolopax mira. Next base: position 23,957 of record BJBW01014168.1, on the reverse strand, counting down.
TGTATATAATATTTAGATTGACATACTGACATCACACTGTAAATTGTTAAGGTAAAATAAAATAATTAAGATATAAGGCTGCATAAAACATATTTTCTTTAAATTGTGCCCATTTTTCCCTTGTACTCAATTTTTAAAATTATATTCTGTTTACTATTTACCATGACTCATTGTAATCAATCGACTGTACAATAAATGTACTGTAAGTTGAGCATGGTAATAACACTGTTTGTCTTTGAAAGCACTGTCAGAATGACTTTTGCACAGGTTTTATACCTTCAACTGTAGATGCTTTAAGGCAGTGGATGCCTTTTGGGTGTGTCTATGAAGGACATTAGTACAGAGCACAGACCTCCAGCTGACAGCTCAATGTATGATGTACTATTTAGTACAGCACAGAGCTTGTGAGCTTTGGCACAGTCTTGATCTGAAGGGACTACACAAGTTGTTTCTGTAGATTCTGTGATTCTGTGAAGCTAGCTGATACCACATTCACATGAGTTTCTGTCACATGCTGCTTTTCATGATACAGACATACCTGGAGGTTCTACACAGACAAAATGTTTTCCTTCCATTTTTCATTTCTAAATATAACTGGGGCTTCAAGAAATGAGGCAGAAAAACTCCAGGGTGGTGGCTGGACTATGATTTATTTATTTTTGCAACCCTGGAGCAATCTGAGATTCTTAATTTCCAACTTTTCCTTTCCTCAGTTATCTTTGTAATTTGGCCTCTGATAATAATAAATCTTGCCATATGCAATCACAGTTTCTGAAAATGTTCACATTTACAAGAGGATAGTAACAATCTAGGAATTATAATAGCTGAGCCTGTAAAAGGCAAGATCTTAAACTCCAGATGCTCACAATGTAGTTCTGCTCCATCTTTGATAGGAAGTAACACCGATATTTTTTAAGTTAAATTTTCACATGCATTTTGGCTTCAGATAGTTTTCAGTCAATGCAGTAGCTCTCCAAAATCTCTTACATAATTTTGGTCATGTCATACACTAAGACTTTAGTCAGACACTAATATTTACCAAAAAGAATTGCAACTCATAAGCAGCCTGGTGCCTTGGATTTTTGTATGAAGACACTGAATTCAGTGACATAGCAGTCAAAGTGAAGTCCCTTGTTTTCTACAACCATTACATTACACACAAACAAGAATATACAGTGTATTAATTTCAAATACTGACTCAAGACTCTGGATAATATAGTTGTTTAATCCCATGGTAGCCTGGAAATCTTTAAGAGGGGATGTTCTTATTTTGGTTGTAAATGCACCCCTAAACAGCTTCCAGTTTTTTTCACACACACGTTTCTGCATTTCTATGGACTATATTTTTAATGAAGACTGAGAAAAAGGGAACCTTTTAAATGTATTTTACAGGCTGTCAAACCTATTCTGGATGTCTCAAACCCACATATTAAGTGACACAAAATCTTTAATTGTTCACATTTAAAATGTTAATGAATGGTCCCAGTTGAACATTGCATTATTTTCTCACATTGTGATTATAATATAATGTTAAATAAACTGTAAAAAAAATGATTGAAAAACACAAAGTAGGAAGTCTAAAAAAACCTTATTTTTATAATTCAAAGAATCTGACACAAAATTTACAAGGCAGAATTAATTTTTCTGTTTAGACAAAGCTTTATGACAACATTATGTTGTGGTGGCATGACTGTTTATGCATTATGATGAATCAGAGGTATCCACTAATGTACTAATGAATCACCCTCTTCAATGCTGGTGCTATACTTAAATAGAGGGTAGTTATTTTCACCTTTAAAAACCGGTTCTGTCTGTCTTAACAGAATGCAAATATATAACCTTGCTTTAGTATACCAGACATGGGAAACACAGAATAAAAACATGGTAGTCCTGGTATTATTCTTGTTTCATCTTACTTCATGTGCCTTTAAACATTTTTACTCAGCCTGTAATAAGCTCTTTTACCTCAGGCTATATTTTCTCCACAGAAGCTGAAGAAACCTGTGGATTCTGTCTGAGACAAAAATGCTTCCTTATGATCAAATCAAGGAAAGGTGCCTTCCCACCAAGCAAACAGTGCAATCTCAAGGGCATCATCTAGTAACATCTGTATTCTATTTCTGAAATCTGCTTTGATGACACTGACAACACTGCACGGTGCCCACCCCTCGCTACACATAAATAAGCTGCAAAAGAAGAACACTTGAGTGTCTGGGAAACCTGAGGCTGACACGGTGTGTTCACCGCGCGCCCTCTCAGACTGCAGTCTGTTTCAGGGGTGGACAAATGTCAAGGTTATTCTGCTGGCTGCCTTACAATGCAGGCACAGGAGTGATGTGGTGAATCAGTTCTGTAACCACTGGTGACCACAGGAGCAGCCAACCTGTCAAGAAACGGCCTGCTGCACACATAGCTCTTTATTGCCTTTGCTAACAGCTGCCTTCATCAGAGAGCAGGGAGAGTGCATGCAACACTGCATGCAATTAGGGGCTCCTTTTCTAGGGAGGGGAAGCAGCACTAATGACGTTTCTTATTTAGCAAGTATGAAATGTGACTGTGCCAGCAGAGAAGGAAGTGCAGTGGCCGCAGACCCAGTGAGGACCAGGCTGGGGGTGTGCATGTGGACCTGAGGGGGGAAGTCTCGGTGTGAGACCAGGACCCAGGCAGGGGAAGGTCTGTCATGTGGCTTGTGAGGGGGTGTTTGTGTTAGGGTGGGAAGAAGCAACAGTTGGAGACAGAGAGGTTTAGCAGCACGGGGGAAATGAGTGGTAGGTAAAGAGAAGATGAAAGAGGATCCGCAGTATGGGCAGTTGAGCACAGTTCGCTGGGTATGGCAGCACAGCTGGGCATGTCCTCTCTGTGTCCCCACTGTGTGCCAGCTGCAAAAAAAAAGGCCATCTGGAGCACTTATTTATACTGGGACTCACCAATATTAATGACAAAAACAGCTGGCTGCCTCTGAACTGTGGGTATCACTTTGATAAAGAAATACAGTGGTCCTCTTTCTGGCAAAGGTGCTCCCACACATATCCCTTTGAAAGTTGTAGTAACAGTTACACTGCTGTCAGTCAGATTTCTATCATCTTTCTAATCTGAATTTGGGCAATATCCCTTTTAAGCCACTGGGTCTTTGAGAGACTTGTGTACCTGCCCACTGCATTAAGGGAACAACATTAGGGCTTAAACTGTGTCCTGTACTAAAAACCAAATCTGATCAGTAACTGCACAATTTAAGAAGGTCTTAAATGTACACTTTCTAGAGATCTCACTTCAGGAAAACACCATACAGCAGAATCCATTCAAAAGCCATACAACTTTTATAAGCTTCTTGCAAGGATGATTTAGCTACATCCAGAGAAAGTGTAAAAGTTATTGGAAGCAGAGATACTATCTTGGCTGCTGCTTTCGTGTCAGAAATTTAACAATGCTTCATGGGATCCTTTCCAGCTTGTCCCTAAATGAAACTAGCAGCCCAATTTCATTTTTGTTGAAGTCAATGAGAAAAGGAGCACTTCCCAAATTTGTTAGTATGCAAGGGGCAGTTTTCCAGATAGTCTAGATAGTCTGTCCTTTCAGTTTGTTGCCTTTTGACATCTTCCCTCAGAGTATCCTGGCAACAGTGGCATTTCTGACAAACAAAAGCCATACAAACACTGCTGCATCCCATCAGAATGACAATGACTTTCCATTTCAATATTAGTTCAAACAGTTGTTTAAATATGTGAAGCACTACAATTGAGACAAAAAAAAAAAAGTGTCACTGAGCAATATTGTATTAGAACATTTTTGGAACATGCAGCAGAGCAACACTTACACAGGTGGAATGAACTAAACAAATATAATTTTTCAAGTGGCTTGATGGCGACCTTAATTCAGGGTTTTCTCAAGTAGATAGCTTTGGCTGTGAAATAAAAACTGGAGAAAAGAATCTTCCACAAAGCACAAAACCCAATTTGCAGAATGAAATTCTTATGAGGTCAAGAAGTTACTACTCTTCAAAAACTGACATTTAAAGAAAAAGTCTTCTCACCTAATGCATTAGCATCTACAGTGACAAAGAGATTCAGCTATCTGAATCTTCTTCACAAAGCTTTTACATGATCTTTTAAGAATAGTCATATGTAGTCCAATATAACATAAAAGTGAGGAGCCCTGTACCATTCAGCATGCTATGGATGTCTGAGAAATGCAAAAGAATGTTATAGGACCTATGTAATTAATATTTCAACTTAATTTATTTTTAATCGAAACTACTAACAGCAGTAAAAAGAGGAAAGATGCATTTCAGACAGATAGCCATATCTTTAGCACTGAGAAATATAGCATTTGAGGATTACATTTACCATGGTCCTTGATAACACACTCTTGATTGATCTGACCATTACAGAGCATCTCATGGCACAGGAATATAGCAAAATAATCCCCATCAGAAAGGCCAAATATAAATGCATAATGCCAGGATTGGGTTGCCAAATCATTTTCCTACCTATTTCCAACCATTATTCCTTCAACTTCTTCTTCTCTACCAATAAGAACCAGGAAAATTCTAGGCTCGAAGGCACTCCAGATACCCCCTGAAGCATGTCAATATATGAGCTTGTTGCAGAGACCCTCTTTGTAACACTGGCTGAGCTGCACCAGATCCAGTTACTTACAAGGTGGTTTGCTCAGCTGAAATGCACTGTTGTGCATTATGTTGCTGGTATGCATTGAAATCCAATGAAGGACTCATTTGCCACTTTAGCATCCAGGTTAGAGTGCAGCAGGCAAGGAAGAACCGAGATGTCCTATGCCTATGGCTGCAGTCAGGCCCCCCCAAAGAGCCCCAGCTTAAGGGATGCTGTTGGAAGTCAGCTCTTCATCCCTCTGCTCAAGGGACAGCAATGACTGATAGCATTTTGTGGGTGAGAAAGAGAATTAGATGGCAACATTGAAAGGAATTTTTCTAACTGCAATGTGTGCAGCTTATTCACTAACACAGCAAATCCTTTGTGAATTCTGTGCAAGCTTCTTCAGTTTAAGTCTACTGTACATTCACTCAATTTAAAAAGATTGGTTTTGGTCTTACTTTAAAGTTGTGGAACTTATGCATGACTTGCATATGAATGAGGTGAATGAATTCATTACTGAGAAGCTAGATTAAGTTCTGCAGCTGTTCAGCCTGGGGACCTGGTTCAAAGCATGGCCAGAGTGACTGAAGAAATCCTTTACTGATTGAGGCAGTTTTAGGCTTCAGTCTAACATAGCAGTAGCATTAGAAATGATAGATTGGAAAAGAAATTAAAATGACTTGCTTACACAGATTATCTGCAGAACAAAGATTTTTAAGAGTGCTACTCTGCAGGTAAGTAATGATAGTATAGGAGTCGTCCCTACAGCTGCCTGACCTTGAGCGTGTTAATTTGTGTCTTGAGTGCAGCTGTGACACTCACAGCAAGTATTCACAACCAAGATGTCAAAGGAGCTTTACAAATTGCAGATCAAATACAGGATGTTTGTTGTGGCAGTGAACAAAATGAGAAGGAGGGGAAGAATATCTCCTTTCTTCATGTTTGACTTTTTATCCAGTGGTCTCTCACAGATGATCTTTCAGGTAGGATCAGAAATTCTGTGAGACCTTTTTTTCTTTGTAGTAACTTGAGGGTAGGCTATGTGATACTGTGAATGCCAGCGAAGTGGTGGCTGATTTCCTCACATTGCCTGTTTCTGATTGCCTGTTAATGCTAATGTTTCATTACTGCTTAGGACAAGATGGTGCAGCCATTTTATATTTATCCTTTCCAGCCTTCAGAGTTCATTGTACTCTTACGTTATACATTCTAACTGTAATGGCAGGGGTTATTGTATTGTTAGAATACAGGCTATATCATATGGTCTGCTTGGTAGTTTGACAGTAGTGTTGATGGATTTGTGTTTTAAATAAAGCTGACACACTAAACATATAGATATGTCTGTTGCTAAAAGGACTTATCAAAGGAAAAAATTGACAGTGTGGCAGAACAAGAAACACAATTGTCTGAAGAGAGCCCCAGAGGACTAAAACTCCCTGTCATGAGTCTGAAAGCAATTGTTTATACACCAAAAATTCTTCTGTATGAGTTGGAGGACAGTTGAAATTCCAGTTAAAAAATATCTGAGAGTACAAGCTGTGGAGAACAGAATTGATGAGGAAAGAAAAAATAGAGAAAGGAAATTCAGAGGAAAACCAAAATGAGATCAGGCAGACTTTCTGTGACAGAACACAGCAGAAAAGCCCTACATATCCCCTTTGTTGCTGACATAGAAGCCCATACTTTTAGAATGTGAGGTCCAAATAAGCAGCTTCTCTTACTACAAACCCTCAGGCTGTCCCACGTACATTGGCTGGAAAATTTTTGCTTGATGAAACTAAGGACATACATAAGGAACACTACGACTAGCAAACTGCATCTAGGTTCCTCACTGCTGATTTCCTATAAGTGAGAGTTGTACCACTGATGAAGAAATTTCACCAACTGCCTTGCTTCTTTCTTAATAGAAATTAATGACCAAGCAATAAAGCAACTACTTTAGATGGAAGTCTTTTGTACCAAAGCTTGAACCCTTTCAGTGTTTGAATTCTGATAAAAAGTAATCTGATCTTTATTGATCAATGATTATATAAAGATCATATAAATTGATCAATAAGGATCAAATATAAAAAAAATCAGAAGAGAAACTATTCATATCTCTATTTAAGACTCCTTTGATTTAAATTTAATATTAACAATTAAATATGCTTTTGATTTGCTGGTTGTTTTTCAAAAGTAACATAGCGTTCAAGAGTTGTTTCTTTCTCTCTACTGAAGAGACTGACTGTTTTGTTTGGAGGTGTTTCTCACATGTCTGCCAGAATGTATTCCAGTAGCATGGCCTACTTGCAAATGTAAAATACTTCAAAAATTTTATCTAGAGTATTATTTATATCTAGAGTATTAATTAATAACATATTGTTAATTATTATTCCTGCAGCTCTTGTCACCTACAATTCTGAACTTCTATGTTGGATAACTGAATACAGTTGCATGTGGCATCTATAGTTTCTCTAGATCTTTGTGTGCTTTTGGTATAATGCTCCCGAGAGTATTTGTCTAGATACACACAGTGTGGCACCCTACTTTTTAGAGCACCATCTTACATTCAAATCCACTTCTTTGAACCTGGAACAGCAGCTGTCACAGACTGAACCAAAACTAGCAAGTGTGGCAGTAGGATTGCCTGGTTGTGTTGTCATTATTGCTTATGTGTTTTCATACAAAATGAACATAAATTAATTCCCTTTAATTTCCAGTGAACTAAATTCACCCTGGGCTTTTTTCTGCTTACTAGCGAAAAACCCCAGGTGTACCAACCTCACTGGCTGTCTTTCAGGATTCCTGGCATTGCTTGCACCCATCCACACTCTGTGCAGACTGCTCTGCTGCCAGAGACCCTACAAACTCCCATAGGATTTCTGTCCTTAGAGTTTAAACCTTGCAGATGGGAGCCTGAATGCCAGTTTGAGGCTCAATAGCTTCCTGCTGCTTTTGCCATTTCATTACTCTCTTGCGTTTGCAGCCTTTGACACGGAGCCACCTGCCAGACAAATCTACCTGCTAAGCTGCAGGAGTCTACTTGGGAGGCCTGGCTGGAGAACTGTGGGGCAGGGATTTCTCCATCACCAGGGAATCAGAGATTACTGGATACCTAGCTTCAGAAAGGGTATTCACTGTGGCTACCCACAAGCCAAAACTAAGAGTCTGGTATCTCCAGTTTCAAGCAGTCCAAAAGGAGTTCCTGTGGAAGTTCCTTAGAAAAATCTGTACACTTAGAAAAAAATAATGGAAATTGCTTCATATGAAACAATTAAGGTTCAACAAGCATTTTTGAAATAAATTATTTTACTGGAGCATTATTAACTTATGAAGTAACCAATGTGTCTTCCATTTTATCTTTGTTCTTAGGTAATTTGAATAATTTTATTTTTAAACCAAATATTTCCCAATAAATTCTCAACATGAGAGAAAAAGCAGCAGAATCATGAACATCTATATTAAGTAATTCCATGTAACATTGCATACTGGGCCAAGGATAGCAAGTAATTATTTTTTTTCTAAATTTGTTTTTATCTTTGTACAATATACCTATAGTCTAAGCTATAATATGGTCAAATTAATATCTCAAAACTATCAGCTGCATATTTCACAGCTCTTTTTCTGATTCATTTTTACAGATATAACATACTGTCACAAATTGTAAAAATTCTGAAACGCATCCTTCTCTACCATGGGGTGCCAGATGATTCCTATATGACACCTAGTGTTTAAATGCATGACCAAATCAGGAGATCCACCTTCTGTAGTGACAATGTCTCTGAACTTTGTTTCAGAGGCACACAACAGCATATTATGCTAAGATTATCACCAAAAATACTCACTCCAGTGACTGAGTATTCTTCTAAAACTTCTGGGGAGACCACTAATCACATCCTTACAAGATGCTTTTGGTTTTGTTACCTTTGCAATAGGTATTCTTTCATCCTTTTATTATTCTTGCAGTAATTCCCACCTTTTCCACTTGAACTAATAATTTCCTAGGTGGCATTGAGTCAAAATACTTCACTGAATTCCAAAGAGAAGAGACCTGGAGTATTTTCCTTGTTCAGAATACACAATCTGACTTTGTAACACTGTTGCATGTTTCATCCATTTTACACTTACTCACAATTTTTCAAGTAAAGACTAATTTGAGCCCTAACTACTGCAGAAGCACAACTCTTGCCCATGTGGTTTCAAAACTCACTTTCCTTATAACATATCCTTTTTGAACCTATGTTAATATTCTACTGAACCGTATTCTCTTTTCTAGTTTGATGGTACCTTTCTCTCAGATGCAAAGTTAATTGTAAATTCTTGCTGCTGAATAAGTGATTTCATTTCCCAACTCATTCAGAATTCTAGAATAAAAAAATCTCCTAGTGGAAAAATAAAGAATTTCTTTTTGATTTTGTTTATGCATTAAAATAATATCTTGAAAACTCTGGTAAAATAATAATTTTTGGAGCCATACTTACTTTTAACCCTTACATTTTTCTTGTAATTTCCTATGGATGTAAAGCACCCTGGACTTCAGTCTTTTTACTAATGGTAACAAAACCAGGAAGAATATCAACTTTATTTTCTGACTTCTGAGGTTTCCGGCATCAGTTTCACTGAGCCACACTATACAGGCTGCTCTGAAGCCACTTGCCCTGCAAACCCTCAAACCATATAAATTTTATACCTGTCTGTGCATTCTCTTCTCTCCCCATCTTTTGTTTTCCCTCTTTTTAATTATAGGAATGCCAGAAAAAAAAAGATTATTTTAGTTTCCTTTGCTAGGTTCAACTCAATTTGACTATACAAGTAGTTGCCTCCATTTAAGTGAACAACTGTTCAATATCTTGTGATATTAAAAAAAATATGAAAACAAACTGCAAAACGTAAGAAGGACCCAAGTACCATTGTCCTCCTCTATAGCAGTAAATCTCTATGGAAATATGTTTATTGATACCGATTCATTATCATAATTATTACTAAGAAGACAGAATGATGGATATTTGTTTAGAGATTAACCACACACAAACATAAAAAAGTATGTAAGAGTAAGGTTAAGGTTACTTGAATCAAAGTTTTTTCCAGACAACTTGATTTTCTTCATGTGGAAAAAAAAAAAGTGTGGAAAAATGCCATAAAAAACATTACATGTAACCTATTTCAGTGGTGATTTCTCAAATAAAAACCCCTCACTTTTCTTTAAACAATTCTCATTAAAGGTACTATATCAAAGAAGTATATCTAATGTTTATTATAACATTGTTTTTCAGCAAGAAAAGTTTAGATCATATTTTTCATCTTTATTTTGAAAAAAGAAAAGACAACAACTACTGTTGAATATAGTTTTTCATGTTTTAATGTAATGCAGGAAGGGACCGAAAACTAAACTAGAGTAAATACATTCTCCTCTCTGTTCTTGTGACAGATTGGCTGGAGTTCTACTGAAGTCAGTTTTTGTTTGTTTTCTTGATCAAAATCTCAATTTGAATTCAAACCACAGAAACAAGTGTTCTTTATATCTTGAGGATGTGGGTTCTATTTCGCAAAACACCATGGCAGAACACTGAAGGACCTGTCTGTATCACAAAGATATTTCAAACAAAAAAAAGAAAGAGAGATCAGGCCAGAGGGCAGTATAGGCACTGAGAGAAGTTACATCTGATTTTATAGGACTAAGCCAGTGAAAGAAAGAAGAACATGACAAAGTTCTTTGAGTATCTGTCCAGCCTTGTACCTGTTGGGCTGGTGATATTCTTCTGTTGTATACCTTATGTAAACACAGGACAACAGATCTACTCAAGTCATGGTCTTGGTGACTTGGCACAGCAGTTCCCAATTGCTTGCATGAGGTGTTTCCTGGATTTACAGTCCTGTACAGCAGTAGTTACATGCATTCAACATTCCCCAAGTTACAGGCTCCTTGCTGATTTAATCATGACTCACAGATATGCAGCTCAAAACAGGTATGTGAAGAGGTCCTTGAATTAGCTCCTTCTTGCTTCCCTGAGTCCAAGTGCTTGCCTGAGCCCTAAACCAGCCAGTCCCCTTCTCAAGGTCTCCAGGATGTGTATCAGAGATGGGCTGGCAAGGCAGGATGAGACAAAGAGGCCAGAAGAACCTATGCCAGGGTGGGAAAGCAAGGAGGTAGGATTTCTGTCTGTCTCACCTGTCTCACTGTCTGTGGTGAGGGTAGGAGAGGGTTATGGGGAAAGCTGGTTGTGTGAATTTAGGGAGGAATTTGGATACATAGCATGGAGGAGTGGATGGACACACATTCCTTCTTCCTGGCTGGACCTGAGCACACTGCAGTTCTAGCTCACAAGAACTGATGCTGCTATCTTGAAAATTAGGTTTGGGAGTTACTGTGTTAAAATAAGCATTGGTACAAGATAGTCAAAGTATTTGGCAGCCGTGCTTTTAGGAAAATATAAATTAAGGTAGATGAAACCACTATGCGCCAGCCTCTGAGCAGCATTACAGGAAAAGCCACACACTGTTCAGCATTTTTGCTGCTGATTGATGCTGATCCCTTTTCCAGACAGACTGGCAGATTAGTCACTAGTTTGCAACAGAGGAATCCTACTCTGCAGTATTGAATTCCACTCTGGGAAACAGCCTAGCTCAAGATAGCACACTATGTCTACTTTTGGACAGTGTTTTCTCACTTCACTGGTCAAAAGTTACTTCTCTGATCCCTAACACCCGCAACTTCCTTTCAACTGCTAGAATGATGGAAATTATTTTGTACTCTTTGTTGTATGAAGTAGAACGTTGCAATGACTATAATATTCATACAGTCAAATGGTGTACAATTTGTTTGAAAGATGGAATTTCCTGACTCCTCAGAAGTTCAATAGAATTATCAATGTTTCATTCCCTAAATGAAAGGGTGTATTGACTAGGATTCTGCTGGGGATTGTCCTGAGGGATATACTGGTCAATATTTTAATTATGATCTAGATGATGGAAGCAAAGGCATAGTTATTACATTTGTGAGCAGCACCAAGTCAGGAGGGAGAGCAAGGACATGGAAGAATTCAAAACAATCTCATTCAGATAGAGGCATAGTTTCCCTCAGCTTCAAAAGTATACACGAACACTCCTTAACTGCCCAGTATAGTTTTAAGTTACAATGACTATTTTAGCCTTAGTTATTTAACGAGAACTTCCCATGTGCAAAGTTCAAGTCATGGAGGTTTTTAAGGAAAGGTGTTTAAGTACTTACAGGGCAATTCAATGTGTAGCTTAACAAGGGTTTCAAAAACTTCTCCTTTTAGGAAAAGAAGCAGTCATTCACAAACTCACCAAATTGAGCCTTTAGTTACTTAAAGGTGTGCTACTGGGACCTGGATCGTGGTTTAAAGTGGATCTGTGCTGCATTTTGCAGAAAGAGCGCAAAAGAAATGTTGGCTGGGTTATACCTACGAGAATATTCCAACTCTGCACTCCCTAGACAGAATATGAAGTTATAATAGGATAAGATATCTTTAATGCCCTAAAGACAACTGAAAGCTGATTAGACTAAAGAGGATCTAGATGTAGGGTAAGAAAGAGAGGGCTAACACTTTTAATGGTAAGAAAGAGAGGGCTAACACTTTTTCTCAAAAGAGGAATAAACTCTTACCATATTCTCAGTTTTCCTATTTAGATCTTTTCCCACCTTGAATAGGAAAATCCTCAAAGCTACCACAAGGATTCTGAATCTTCTGCAGCATGCCTGAGTGCCAGGATTTACCAGACCTGCCTGGAAATGACCATTCCTTTTGTCATTTTGCTATACTTTAAAAACTGATTCATAGATTAGGTTATACCTTTAGGTTATTAGAAAGTCCATTTAAGCGCTTTTAGCCACGAAGTAACTTAATGTTCTGACTCTGAAAAAGCTGCTTTATCATACCCACCAAAAGTCTGGCTGAAAGCAATGGTTCTGGTATTGCATCATAGATGGGTAGGTATTCTGCCAGAAAAAAGGAGATTTTCAGAAATTTAAGGTAATTTATTTTCCACTACTCTGCTTCTCTAGACATGCCACATGGAGACTCATCACAGCCAGATGCGTGTCATCAGGAAGGACCTCTCTGTAGACACTTGGAGAGGAAAGACAAGGTAGCCAGAGGCAGAAATGAATGGCCATGGGATGGCGCCTGGGCAGAGCGAAGCATCATACCACCAGGTTGGGTTAGTTAAATACCTGTAGAGTTGAGGTATTGGTTTGTCTGCTAACGAGAGTTAACCAGGCTCTCACTGTGCAAGGGTATCAGGAAATGAAATAAATGCACTTACTCAGATATTAAGATATTTAGTGCTGATTTAGGCCCTAATGGAGCCTGAAGGGAAATTAGAAATTCTGTCTCCAAAGCAGGGCTTGAATACTGTTATAACTACATGAGAACAATGAGGAGAAAATGAAAGTATTGAACAGCTGGTTTTGAAATAAGCACCATCCATTCTGTGCAGTGAATAAATGAGGGATCCCTGGGAAAAAAATGATATCTGATCATATGTTTAAACTGTGTCTTACTAGATTCATTGTAGTGTTGCATTAGTTCTGTGCATAAACTTCATTAGTAACCTAATGTGCTTTGTGTACTTGGTTGTGTGAATTAACAGAAGTCTCTGTGTGAATTGTGATTGCACACATTTTCCTTTAGTAATTTTCCCCCTTACCTTTGGTTGGTAGAAGAAGGAGCTGCCACAATGTTGTAGGATGGTTTCAACTTCTCTTGGCTCATCTAACTGTGAACATCCTGCTCTGGGACACACCAGACTGTTCTGGAGCTCCAATAAGCTCCAGGATTTTGAGATGCTTCTCTCCCTGCAGAGTGGGGTGAAACCCTCCCCTGGTAGATGTATGGGCTTTAGATGACAGCTTGGGAAGGCAGCTTGCCACCCACAAAGCCCACAAGAAAACGGAGGAAGCACTGTTTCTTTCTCCACACAGATGTGTACCCCTAGTTCACTCATACCACAGGCATGGAGTGCACTGCCGCCTTTTGGGGAAGGAAAATATTTCCACTGAGCTTGCCTCTTGTGTTTCTTAGCATGGCTCTGAAGTGGCGGGTCTCTAGGTGATGGACACCTGAGGAGCTCTGGATGCTGCCTTTACAGCCACTGCCCGACCCCTGTAATAACGAGCCCAGCCCACATCGGCAGTAGTAAACAGCATGTCAAATGCATGTATGGAGGTCAAATTTCAAGAGGAAAGAAGGAATTGTCAATGGCATTTGAAGAAAATGCAGAAAATGTGAGGTATACAGGGAGGTATAAAACCAATAAATTACACATCTTTGCTGATGAAGAACATTACTGTACTTCATGTTGCAGAATACAGTCTGTTGCATCACAGTAATAATCAACATAAAATGAGATGCATGTTACATTACCCTTATCACTTAATTGATCAAGTTCACAAATGTGATTGCTTATACTCATTTACGAAAATAAATATATGTAGAAATAAACCTGAATTAATGAACATGTCACCCCTTCCTCTGCCTTCTAGAGAAGGTCAAATCAGTTGCCTACATGCACCCAGCTGTGTCAAGGGAGTACCAAGCAGGGGGCTTAGTATGAAAGCAGCTGCTCTTCTGCCCAAGTGAGAAAACAGGATGGTTTCAACAAGCTGTTCTTAACTCTGTATATGTGCTGTGTAATGTGTAATGCAAATGCCCTCCTTTAAACATTAATTTTGAGGTAAGTCAGGAAAAATGCCAATATTCTTATAGTTATTTGAGAAACCACACTTTGATAAGGCTAGTTGCTAATTTTGTTAATTTATTATTGCAAGCCACATTAAGCCATTTGATCTTGTCATTGCAAACATCAATTTTCTTGTACCTTTTCTTACACTTTAATCACTTCAATATTTATTAAAATTGTACCAGCCTGTTCAGTTAATAATTGGCCAAACAAAAGCCTGCACTCAAGTTAATGGCGTCATGTTCTTACTGCTACCAAATAGTGGCCAGCTGGGCTTATTTTGGGGCTGAATGCCCAGAGTTTTCAGGAATGACAGAGCAAAACAATGCTGTATACCCTGAGGCCAAGTGGTGTTATGAAGACTTGGACTTGAAATGGTACACTACATATTCATATTTGGAAAACAAGAAGCCTGATTATCTCTGCTGAAATTTTTTTTTGTGAATAAACTGGTAGCTAAGGTGAGGTGCTTAAGATAGATAAAAGCAAGAGAAGATAAAAATTGTCTTTGTGGTTTGGGCTGCTCACAGTGAAGTATGAGTGTTGGAAGATTGTATTAAGCAGTAGAAAGAGGATATATAGATCACAAAGCATCTCAATTGACTTTCACTTTTACATGGCACTGCACATGACCTTGTTCTGCCTGTAGGGCCTGCTCAGTTTGTGTCTAGATAAGTTAACTCTTTATCATAGAATCATAGAATCATAGAATACCAGGTTGTAAGAGACCTCAAGGATCATCTGGTCCAACCTGTCTTGACAAAAGCATGGTCTAGACAATTAAGAAACATAATTAGTACGTTAGAAGACTAAAACCAGCATAAAATAGAAATGTGTATTTTTCTACATTTTTGGAGAGCTGCAGCTCATTGGTATCGTTAGACCCCACAATATTGTCACTTGACTGATAGCATACTTGCTATTGGCAATATGTTCTTTGTCATACTGCTTTATGCGGGTCAATTAAGACATGAATCCAATGGCAATCCAATCTTTTCTTAAGGCTAAATTTCCTGATTTGTGTGGAGGCAGACTAGAGGACCCTGTATGAGCACTGACTATAGGAAAGTGGCTGAACATGAAGCCATTTTGCCACTTTTAGGAGAAATTTTTCATGGAAGGACCAAATGCCAGTAATCTCAGGTTGCATTTATCCTGCTGTGATTAGCATCAAAGATTTGAGATCTCAGGTAGTGGTGGTGATTTACAGGGTGTTGGGGAAAGAAAAGAGATACAGTCTCTTCTCATACAAATCTTTTGCCAACAAATTTTTGCACTCAAAGTGGCCAGTCATGTATACTAGTTATTTATTACTGCAAAAACATTAATGCAGAGTCTGCTGCTCCATGGAATGACAAAGCACATGATTCTGACATCTGAGTGATATGAGAGAACATGGCTGAGAGTTGCACAGTCAGAACAGTTAATTCTCAATGAAGATGCTCCACAAAGGTCCTGACTCCGATTTGTGTGCATTTATTTCTGGCAGATTAAATGCTGGATACTTCCAATTGTGAATACACTCAGAAACTGTCTTGTTTTGCTTTTAAAATGCTTTGCAAAAAGCTTTGCAAAAAGTACGTGCAATTAAATAGCTCTTTTCTGTCTTTTCAGGGCTGTTATGTCTCCTTTTAGTCCAGTCAGCATTTTCCTACTAGAACCTATCTCCTACTTTATGCTTTCTCCACATGGGTCTTGACGTGACAAAACCTAATACGTCTTCAAGTCTCAATATATTTCTCCAACCTTTACCCCCTGCCTTTTTTTTTGTCCTCCACCTACCTTGCCTGCTTCTCTGAGCCTTCTCATCCCTTGCTGACCTTTCTTCTGCCATTTTTGTTTGTGTTTCTTCTTAGTTTCAGCACCGTAATTTTCAGGCATGTCTTTCCCTTTGTTATCCTCTCTGCTCTGCTTCCTAACTTCATTCTGAGCAAGAGTGGAACCTGAAATTTTTCAGATTGTTTGAACGAAGGGGAAAAAAGCAGCTTAGAAACTTTTGATTTGGTTAAACTTACCAAACTTAAAGTAATTATAAATGGATTTTATTGGCTATGCCCCTAGAATCCAGTAATATTTGTAGGTAAATATGAAAATTGAAATACTGTTCTTTGGTACATAAGATGCAGTCCTTGCTTCAGCATGAAAAAATAAAATACTGAAATTCAATAGTAGTTATAATTAATTATTTATTAAGAGGTGCTCAGAGATCTGAATTATGAACAGAAACACTCTTCTAAATTATCCAAAAGTATACAGAACCCTAACAAGTTTAGTTTGAATTGTTTATGATGGGAGACACAGGCGCTGATCCTTCTGTTTTTATTATATATGAATATAAAAAATAAATCAATGCAAAAATTAACCAATAAAACAGATATTTGACTCAGCTCAAGCCCATGTTCATGCTTTGTGTTGCATCTCCTCCTTTATTAGGTTTGTATGGAATTAGTGCATCACTTAAATAGGATTATTTAATCTCTTTAACCTTAGGTTTGTTATATCTATTCACCTGCTCTCAATATTAGTAATGCAATATCTGTCCTTGTTCTTTTGACCTTTCCAATACAAGCCAACTGAAAATTTGAATGTTTATTGCTCATTAAGTTCTGATAGGTTTGTAGTTGTTTCTATATTTGAATGGGATTAAATATTTGATGTATCAAAAATTTTCATTTAATTTTTTTAAAAAATTAATAATTTTGAAAAATCAATTGTCTCTGATGACCTGCAAGTTAAAAAAAAGGTTTTAACAGACAATTTTGCACCTGTTCTATTTGTTTCTACATTCAGTCTTGAGAAACAATGAGAGATACCATCCATCTACGCAATGCTTTAATAAAAAACCACAACAATTTGTAAATAAAATTACTTATCTTGATTAAAGAGTTGTAATCACTAGAATAGAGATTTTTAAAAAGTTCATGCAAAATAGTGTACTGAGAAACAAGTTTTCAGAAAAATTGTGTTTGAATTATGTCCCAAAAAGTTAAACTTTTTTTTCCTAAAATGATTTAACAAGAAACAAACAATACATCAGTGGAAAAAAAAAAAGGGTTCTTTGTAGCATTCTGCTCCTTTCTTAATAAATGAGAATATTTTAATTTTTTCCTCACATGCTTGAGAGAAATATAGACATAATTTTCCTATGTTCATTAAACTTTAATTTTTCAATATAGGAGAATACCACTGGAATAATTTATGTTAATATTCGTTTACCTCTTTGGAGGAAAATACATATATATGTGCACATATTTATTATTTGAGACTTAGGCTGCACTTTCTCAGCTAATAATTCCCAATTTGAGAAGAACAGTCTTTCTACTTCCAGCTTTGCATATGGAATGTAGTGCATGGTGGAAAACTGCTGATCAATATTTGATGAATGTTAATTTTCAATTAAGTCATCCTGGGTATGTAAGAATATTTTGTTTTCTTTTCTGTATTTTTCTTAAGCACCACAGCTTCACTAGCACAAAGATTCAAGAAAAGCTTAAAAAATAAACTTGAATATGACAAAAAAAAAAAAAAATTTAAAAATTAGTGTCTACACAACTAATGCTCTTATGTTGAGTATAACATTCAGATGTATAACTTCAAGTTCACACAGGTAATGATTATTGGTGTAAGTTGTTCTGTTAGGAAACAGACAATATAACATCTGCTATATCAATGAGGAAAACAATACGAATTAAGTGTTCTAAACAATATGCCAACAAGAAATTATTAGCTCACTGTGTTCACAAATAATTTTGAATAATGAATGTCTGAGAACACTGCCATTCGTTAGTGCCCAATTTGTAAGAAACAGGAAAATTTGTCAAATAAATTGTGCATTACAGGTCTTATGGTCTATTTTGCTTCGGTATGGAGTTGGCTTCAATAAATCTGTCCTTTGAAAATCTCCAAGCTCTTTCAGACTACCAGCCTACTGCTACTTCAGAATCATAGAATCACAGAATTACCTAGGTTGGAAGGGACCTTTTAAGATCATCTAGCCCAACAAATGAGAAACTTAAGACTTAAGACTTACCATTTCCTCAATACTATTTTTATAAAAATAGAAGAATGCTCCAACTTCTAACAAAAATAAGCAACCAGATGTGGTAGAATCATTATTTAGCAGTATTTTCTATGGAGTAATATTTATCTTTTGATGTTAGACATTATGAAACATTTAATAGAATAATTTCTTCTCATGGTTTACATGGTGGACTCACTTAAGTGGATTCTGTTTTGTCTTGAAATATTTAGTAAAGTATACAATACGTAATTATTTTACCAGAGTATTTTTCCTACAGCCTACCCTGTTTATACCAGAAAAACCTCTAGCAAGGATCTGAAAGGTGGTAGTCATAACTTCTTAGCAGACATGCCTAGTCCTGTAGGCTTCAGCTTGCTATATGTCCTGGAAAACAAATATGCTGGTTCAGTGAGTTTTTTAACCTGTGTGTTTGAATGCCATTTCTGCTGCACTTACATGGAATTTAAACAGAAATTAGGCTGTTACTTCAACACAGGAGGTAAAATTTATAACTTAAGGAACTATTGCATTTAGCTTTAGTGGTCTGAAAAGATATGGGATTGTGTCACTCTGATTTGTTATTTTCTTGACGTCCTCTTTCTTGAAGTTCTTGTTGTGTGCTTTCACTTTCAAAACTATCTGTATGAATAATTGGAAATTATTCATCATTTGGGAATTACCTGCACAAAGTATTGTTCTTTTCTTGCTGTCACAGACACCAGATCCATGTTACAGGAGCAAGAATTGACTAAATTTTTCCCTGCAACCTCATAATTCAGTTAACTGTATATTGTGGTTAATATAACAGCTGATTCTGTCTCAAATTCATCCTTTCCCCATGTCTCCATCCAAAAGACATACATGAATATTTACTCTGTTTTTTTTTCCTTTCTGCCCTACAGTTCAAATTTCTTTATTAAAAAAAAATAAATCTATGGGTCAGTCATGCAGTTTTTGATCATCTCAATTCTCAGTCACTTGAATTTTCATTTTGGAGTGTTCACGTTCTTTTCTTTGAAAATAAATACAATATTTTAATGGTGCTGCAGGAAATAATTGATTCCTACTCTGTGTTTCTGACATTTTGAGGAATGCAATAATACAGTAACTAGTTTCTGAGAGCAAAATCTTATAACATTTGACCTAAGTATTATAGAAAAAAGCTTTGTGATAAATAAAATATAAACGAGGGTATGTTATTCCAAAAGCAATTATGATGAAGGAACTCTGAATACTACTTCAAACTGATTTCTCTTGTGTAGTTGCATAGGAAGAAGAGGTTTTATTTCTCAAAATGCAGTACATTTTTAACATTATTTTTCATTCTGAATTGGAACAAAACATTTAATTTTGAAACAGTTTTTTTTTTTTGTAAAATAGACTGGAGTGGGCCAGTTAACTTTCATGTTGTAAATCTAAATTTAAGGTAAAAATATAAGAAATACAACATTTCAAAGCAAAACACGGTCTCAATAATGTTGACAATGGAATATTTTGACGTTTTCAAATTCTTTCAGTTAATTGAAAAAGCATATTACCTCAACTTTAAATTTATAAATATTATGAATTATAAAATTATAAATCAAATTACAGATTTTAAATTGCCCACCTGGAAAATATACTGATAAAAACTTGAAATGTTACAAAGTATTACAAATACATTCTTATTGCATGAGATTACTTGTGTGTGACTCAACAACTTCATTATGTCATATTAAATAGTACTTCTAATCTCAAATATATTTTTTAAATTTAGTGAATGTATTTCTGCTAATCTTATTTTTGCTAAACTAATTTTACAGTAAGCCTCATAAAGGAAAAGGACTTTCCAGATATGAGTGCAGTGTTTGTTCCTTAGTAATTTGCTCTATAAAGCATGATGACCATGTTAGAATTAGTATTATATTGGAAACATGAAAAATCCAGTGCTTTTGCTGTCATCCCTCTAAGGGAAATTAAAATGACTTCCTGAAAAACTACTGTATCAGGATTTTCCCCAGCAAGTTATACCAGGTCAGTTCTGAATATAATTGCTTTTGTAAATGTTAGCAGCTGTAGGATATAAGGGTTTTAATTTACCAGGGGAAGTAACTACTCAACCATGCAGTGTGTCTGACATTGACTTGATCCTGGTATGATTTACGAGGTGATAACTTTGATTCAATAGCTGGTACACTCATTGTAATTCACTGAAAGGTGACTGATTTGATGTAGAGTGGTTTCACTTAAAAACTTAATTCTCTTTTGGTTGCTTCCCTAGGTTTGAGAGAGAATCCACAGAGTTAAAAGGTGGATACAACTGGAACTAATGACTTCTCCAAAAGTGGAATGAACTTTCAAAGTGTGACCTCTGTACAAAATGCTTGCTTTGATAAATGTATCCAATTCCTACTCTGATAGGAGATGTACCTTATAATATTTTTATGGAGTTGCCTGGTGTTTGGTACTGGCCAAACCCAGGTGATAACTTAAACTTGGTGCATTTCATAGAATTTTACAATTACAACTTCAGTAGTAGTTCAGTAAATTTCTACCATAAAAGCACTGTGAAAATTGTCAATCTGCTATTTTATTTTGTCTATTGTTTCTGTACTAAGAATGATTACAATACATACTAAATGATGTTCATGGATTCACAGATGCACGGATTAGACAGAATTGGAAGGGACCTCTAGAGATCATCTAGTCCAACTCCCCTGCTAAAGCAGGATTGCCCAGAGCACATTACCCAGGTCTGCATCAAGGTGGGTTTTGAAAATCTCCAGAGAAGGGGATTCCACAACCTCTCTTAGCAGCCTGTTCCAGTGCTCTGTCACCCTCACCATAAGGAAGTTCTTCCTCATATTTGAGTGGAACTTCCCGTGTTCCAGCTTAAGCCCATTGCCCCTTGTCCTATTGCTGGGAACCACTGAAAAGAGTCCAGATCCATCATCCTTCAACCTACCTTTTAGGAACTTGTAAATATAGATGAGGTCTCCCCTCAGCCTTCTCTTCTCCAGGCTAAAGAGCCCCAACTCTCTTAGCCTTTCCTCGTAAGGGATATGCTCTAATCCCTTAATCATTTTACTTGCCCTATGCTGGACTCTCTCCAGTAGTTCCCTGTCTCTCTTGAACTGGGGAGCCCAGAACTGGATGCAGTATCCTAGTTGTGGCCTCACTAGTGCATAGCAGAGGAGGACAATGACCTCCCTTGACCTACTGGCCACACTCTTCCCTATGCAGCCCAGAATTCCATTAGCCTTCTTGGCAACAAGGACACATTGCTGGCTCATGGAAAGCCTGCCATCCACCAGGACTGACAGATCTTTTTCTTTAGTAGTACTTCCCAGAAGATCCATCCCTAACCTATATTGATGCCTGGGGTTCTTCCTCCCCAGGTGCAGGACCTTACATTTGCTCTTGTTGAACCTCACCAGCTCTCCAGCCTGTTCAAGTCCATCTGGATGGCAGCACAGCCCTCTGGAGTGTCAGCCATCCCTCCCAGTTGGGTATCATCTGTGAACTTGCTGAGGATACACTCTGTCCCCTCGCCAAAGTCATTGATGAATAAGTTGAACAAGACTGGGCTGAGTATTGACCCCTGTGAG
Organism: Scolopax mira; assembly: GCA_004320125.1. Lineage (NCBI taxonomy): Eukaryota > Metazoa > Chordata > Aves > Charadriiformes > Scolopacidae > Scolopax > Scolopax mira. The sequence continues at coordinate 2,058 of BJBW01014168.1, read as the reverse complement.
ATACCGCTGGTTACAGGCCTCCAACTGGATCCTGCTCCATTAATTACAACCCTCTGAGTTCTGTCACATGGCCAGGACTCAATCCACCTCACTGGAAATGTTGATTCCCAGACCACCAGCACTCCAGGCTCAGTCAGGTTCGTGAATGCCATATCATCTTGACTGTTTTCCATCTTGAATATCTTTGCTAGTAAGAGGAGAACAAATAACAGTTCACTTGAACCTATGCTGTTCCATAGAATTCTGTTGTCAGCTAATGTCAGTAAACCCACAGAATTTATCAAAAAGCGTTTTGGATGGCTTTTTTCACAAAATCAAGAAATGTAAACATTTGGGGTTTCTTCATGAAGTCATGCTTAATTTATAACCATATAAAAAAACCTTGCAGTTAAACACCTAAAATTTTTATTAATCCTAACTCCTAGTTTGCATATCTCATCTGATATGATTTCTTTGAAATATAGTTCTATGCCTTGACCTTAAATCCAATATTTGTGAGTGTCACTTAAATTTCTGGCAGATTAAAAAAGGTCATTATGAAATTTGGATTTATGAATACCTAATTTTAACAAGGGGGCAGATTTTGATCCTATATCAAGGTTACATTAGGTTAGATCGTTTGACAGAGCAAATCACTGAGTAGGAATATTCTGAATTTACATTTGTTTAATTGAGAAGACCACATTATATATATATTTAAATAAAAATGTGATGATTTATTGTTGTAGACCTCTGCAAAAATATGCACATTCCTTCAGTCATTAGTATTAATAAAAATCAATTCCTTTCTTGTCTTCCCCACCTTTGCTATAACAGATATTTTTTACCATTATACAATCTGTTTTTCTCTTGCTGAATATCTGTGTTGGTAGTTCACCATGCATATATAAGAGCGCCTTTACTCTTCAAATTTAATTTTCTTTGATTTTTCACAGTTTTCTATAGATATCCAGTGTGGAAAAGCTCTTATACTGACTTTTAAAGAATGAATTTTGTGCCTGTGAATAGATCAATATCCCCAGACAATGGAATGTCCTCAGAATGGACAATGGACATTCTCAGAATGTCACACTGAAAATACAAAACAAAATGCAGGAATGGTTTAAAATTTGTCTGGTTTCCTTGTGCAAGTAAACAAAAGTTTGAAATGACAATCTCTAAATAAAAGTATTTTATGTTCATTGAGATTTAGGAGTAAGTGTTGAATCTACCAAGGAGAGTATATTGATGTAGCACGGGTGTGTGGAACCGTGTGGCTAATTCACTTCTATTTGGGCTGCTAAGCAGCCTTCTCATGGTAAGAATCTATGAATTACTGCTGAGTTAAGCTGAATTTGAAGAATTAAATGATGATGCAGAGCATCCAGTCTCATGACTCATTCATTTTCTATTGATTGGAGTCTGGACATATTGATAATCCAGGATAGTCAAAAAAGCAGAACTACAAGTAACTCTTCAAAGTTATCTTCCAAGTTAGAATGTGTTGTTGAAGTGCATATCCAATTGAATTTTGAAAAGCATTCAAGAGGTTCCACAATCTCTCTGAGCAATATGTCCCTGCACATACCTGCTCTCTCTGTGGAAGATCTTTCCCTTGGTTGGCGTTTGCATTATTACAAATTTTGTTCTTCTCTGTTCACCTCTGAGCAGCCTGCTCTCAGCTGCTCAGCCTTATCAGCTACCACCCTATTAGGTAGCTGGTCAGATTGGTTTCAGATTATTCTTCTCTAGGCTGAAAAATCTGTCTTGTTTGGCCTCTTTGTGCTCCAGATCACTAATCATTTAGGTCTCTCTCACAAAGGTGGGTCAAAAGCATGATTCATTTAAGGCAAAAGCCACAAAGATTTGAAGTACTTGGATCTTATTTGCTATCTCAGTACTTACTCTTTTTTCTTCATTTTTTCTTTGGCTTTGTGGATTTAGCCTGAAAATTGCAGACTTTCTTTCTGGTTTGAATAATTTCTTAAGCTACCATCCAGCAACATTGTAAATGAACGTGAGGGAAGAGTGTGACCAGCAGGTCAAGGGAGGTCATTCTGTCCCTCTACTCTGCACTGG
>BJBW01014161.1:0-28971 GCA_004320125.1 Scolopax mira | reverse complement strand
CCTTCTCCCTCCTGTGCTGCTGCTCACCAGCCTCTTGTTATTTTAATATTTCCACTCTGACTAACAGGGCTCACTGGGGTCAGGCAGGGCTCTCTTTCCCCTGCAGATAAAAGCTTGCTGGTCTTCTCTGACCGTTCAGATTTCACTGGCACATTGGCAGCATGGACATTTTGATCTGATCATTGTCTGTGGTTTTCTAAGCCATCTAGTTTATTTAATTCATAATTCAATTGTCTTAAACATGCTGCTCACTCCAGTTTGAAATAACCTCCTGTTTAGCCAAAGCTTTCACACCTGAGCTGCAGTTATCCAAGATGTTTATGGCCTATAAGAGGACATACTCCTTCAGCTCTTAATTTTCTCAGCAATATTCACTTTATTACACGTTTTGGAATTTAATAGCTCCCGGTCCTGAAACATACCCTTCCTTAGGAAGATCTCAAAGCACTTACAAATAACAGTAAAGACCATTTTTGGGCAAAATGTTATTGAACCCCAGTGTATGTCATACATCAAATACAAGTGCCAGAACCCCTAAACGGTCCCCATCAGCAAGCAGAAATGACACAGCATGAAGGAGGGACATACTGTGTGGAGGGTCACACTCGGTGTAACAGAGAGCAGAGAGCAAAGACCACCCAAACCTTGAGCTGCAGTTCAACCAGCGTTTCTCTCGCACCCAGCATCACGGCTCAGCCCATGGTGCCAGTGTTGCCCACCAGCCAAAGGCATCACTCCAGCCCAGCCTTACAAGAGGAGACTTTAATTCCTAAGATTTCACCTCAAGACATCCAGGGCACCATTTCCAGATTATTGCCTTTTTCCCCCATCGTTCAGGACTGGCCCACAGACCCCAGCCCAAAGACCTGGTCCGTGTCCCACAACACTGCACCAGCACAGGGCTATGTGGCCCTGGGGTCCTGCTGCAAATAGTCCACTGCCATGCTGCACAGCCTAGGTCAAAGTTTTCCCTTATCCTCATTTACCCCGGGAGAGAGGAGGCAGGGAACGAGCCACTGACACTTCCATAAAGCATTCCTGGTCCTTCTGCCCTCTCTGTACTGAGCCAAGCATCACGTTCCCAACCCAAGCCCCAGCTGTTTGGAAAATACATCCTTGGACTCCTTGGGAGTTGGGGATGGGGGGTTTATTCCGCGATTAATCTCCCTATGTCAGTACTCAAGCCCCCCACAATGGCCCAACCTCACGTAACCCCCACACCTCAGGGTACAGCTGACCCACAGGGACATTTTCCACCCAGGGAGCTCTCCCACCGCTGGGTTTCTTTAAACATCACATGAAAACAAACAGGTTTCTGGTTCATCCCAAAGAGCACAGCTGTCTGCCCCAGGGTGGTGCAGAGGAGTGAGGGATGCTCCGAGGAATGTTCCTTGCTGTCTGGGAAGCCAGGCTTTACAGTCCTCCCCTGCCCTGCTGTTTTTGGGTGGACAGAAGGACAGACAGCTTTATTCCTTCCTGCTATGTCAGCGCTGAGATCAGACCCAGCAGGGCTGCGTGGCCAGGGCCGGCCAGCCACCTGGGTCCCAGGGCCAGCAGGGCTGGTGAGATGCGTGGGAGGAAGAGGAGGAGGAAACCCCACAAGGTAAATACAGCTGTGGTTCAACCCGCCAGGATGCTGTGCTCCAGCAAGGGGGAGGAGAGGACTGACAGCACTCCCTCCCCTGCTGCCCTGTACCTGCCCCTCCATCCCCCAGGCAAGGATGACAGCAGTGCCTGAGCTCGCAGACCCTCTGCTGGGGCTAGGGGGGTGTGGGGCAAGTCCACGGTGCCGGCAGCAGCCCATCCACCCAGGGACACAGCGGGTCACCCTCCAGCACAAACACAAACACGCTCGCCTTTAGAAAAGGGGAAGCAGGGGGCCGGCAACAGCACAAACCGAGTGCATGGGGTCAAGTTAAAGGCTTGCTGGGAAAAAAATAAATAAATAAGGGGAACAAATAATATTTAGCAGGTTCACAGTTGCCCTTCCCCTCTTGCTGGGAAGCAGCAGCTCTCTCTGGCCGCAGAGCAGCAGCAGGAGGGGTCTGAATTTGGCGAGGATCTGGGGGCTCTGACATCTTCCCCAGCATGGCTACAGAGGCCCATGGTTCACCCAGCGGGTCACAGCCCTACAAGATGCATGCACATCCCATCCTCACTGTGGTGGTCCGAGGGGCTTGTCCTCAAGGCAGCCACAGCAGTAAGAGCTGCTCCGGAGCAAACCATCAGCCAGATCCTGGGAGCATCCCTCTCTGGACACAGGCACAGCGGGATCCCAAAGAGCCAGGGGCATCTTCATCTCTTGCCTCCCCTTCCGACCATGTCCATCAGGAAGCAGGAGCCTGTGGGGATTCCACAGGGGCAAACACTGCTCCAGAAAGTGGCCACCAGGGAGATGGTTGCAGGAAAACAAGAGGGAGGTGGGGCAGGTTATTTGAAAAGCAGTGCAGGTGAGAGAGGGAGAGACAAAGATTAGCAGAGGCTGGATGAAGGTAACGCTCTGAATTTAGCCACACAGAGCAAGTCAGGGTACCCCAGCACGGCGTGGTGTCAGTGCCATGGTGGGGAGTACTTAACAGGGTGTCTGCAGAGCTGTGGGTCCTCTGCAGGTCCTCAGCACCACCAGTGCTTCCCTGCCACCAGGACCAGGAGCACAAACCCCACCAGTTCCTTTGGTAAATCTGGGATGGAGGGAAACAGCTCATCACAGAAAATTCTTCCTTTATAGAAAGACTGCATAATGTATAAGCATATACAGCAAGGTGGTGGGTTTTCTGGAAATTTCAAGAGGAAAACAACAGTGGGAGGTTTTGAGAAATATTTGCTGCTTTTCCAGGGGAGGGTATTATACTCAGAGGCTGCTGAATTTAACAACTCCTTCATTCTCACTCATTAAGTCTAATCAAATTTAGCTAAAATCACTTGAGACAATACCAGAGTGAAAGGAGACCGTTACATTTCTTCGCTTTAAAGCAAACCCAAACACACAGCCAGCATTTTCTCCATCAAGCCCATCAATCATCTCTTTAAATCTGTCTATTAAAAAACACTTCCCAGTTGTGGTATGAAAGCACCAAGCAAGAGAGCCTGCCAGTGCTTGAGAGAAGTTCTTCTAATGACATTTCCCACATTTAAACCTTATTTCTATACTCTGAATTCCTCTCATTTCATCTTCCCACTAGTGGATCACACTGTGCATCTCTCTCCTCAATCACATCTGTAAATCCCCAGCGTTATCTGCTGAAATAAACAATTGATAAAATTGCCACAAAGATAATTGCAAGGAGCAGAGCAATCAAAAGTTGAAATGCTGAACTCTGAGACCCCCTTTCAGTTAAAACACATCCCACACTATGAAATAAGTAGGAACCTTCTAGAACTCAGAAAATGCAATCAAGGAGGGGAAAGGGGGGTATTTGGGGTGTACTAACGGTCGTCATGCTAACATCATAACACGAAATATTATACAAATAAAAAATAAACTATGGTGTTGGCTTTTTTAGTTTTTCAATTCAAAACAGACAAATTCTTTGGTGGTTTTGCTGTTATCCGCTTGTATTTGAGCGGAACTGGACTCCATTATTCAAAACTTTTATTTGGCTGTTTCTCTGCGTAGTCTTATCTACCTATCAACTGCATTTTATTTACCTTTTTCATTATAAGCATTTCATAGATTTAGAAAATGAAGGTGCAGGAAGATTTAGAGCACTATAGACTTCAGGGCCAGAAGGGACTACCATCAATCAACTAGCCTGAGCTCTCATGGGCAGGATTTCCCAGTTTTGTACAAGGATATTTGGCAGGTGAAAAGCCATGATTTTCACACACCAGCCTGATATTCTGACACTTAATCACGTCTTGGCTGCTGCTGCTCCCCTGGTAGAATCTGCTAAATAATTCATCCCCTCTTTTCACCTAGTTTTTCATATGTTTTAAAGGAGTTTTGGTTTTGTCCCCCTGTATATTGTTTGCCCTTTGTTTAAACCTCCCCGAGATGACTTATCATAAGGCACAGATTGAAGAGGGTATTTTTTAATTTTATTTTTTTTTTTTTAATTTCCAGAATCCCTTCCCGGATGCCATAGAATCCTCTATTTTTCCAGGCAGTGCAGGATTACGGGCAAACAATTACAGCTTGCTGTCCTCCGAGCGCAAATCAATTATGATTGACTTGGCCCCAATGGGCTGGCAGGGCTCACGCTGTCCCAGCACAGGGAGAGGGGGGGCACAGCCACACGTCTTGGGACACTAACCCTTCCCTTCCCTCTCCAATAGGAAAACACAAGAGAAACCCCAACCCCTGCTGCTTGGTTCGGTAGAAAGCATGCTGCAGGAAGGCAACCACCACTACTGACACCACTACTTTTCTCCTGCAGAAGCAAAGCACTGGAGACAGACTCTTTTTCAGTGGTTTCCAGCAACAGGACGAGGGGCAACAGGCATAAGTTGAAACATTCAAATATGAGGAAAAACATCTTTCTTGTGAAGATGACAGAGCACTGGGACAGGCTGCCCAGGGAGGTCATGGAGTCCCCTTCTCTGGAGATTTTCAAGCCCCGCCTGGATGCAGTCCTGAGTGATGTGCTCTGGGCAACCCTGCTTTAGCAGAAGTTGGACTGGATGGTCTCTAGAGGTCCCTTCCAACTCCGATAATTCTGTGATTCCGTGAAATGTGTAGACATGGCACTTCAGGGCATGCTCCAGTGCCTGCCCTGGGTTTTTGGTTTGTGTCTATCTGTGGGTGGGTGTGGTGTATATTGGGGTTTTGGGGTTGGTTTTTCTTGAGGTTGGACTCGATCTCAAAGGTCCCTTCCAACCATGAATATTCTGTGAAATAAAATTAAATTCTGTGAATGGAGTAGGGGAGGCAGGAGCCAGTTTCCCTCCCTGGGACAAGCCATCCTCTTGCTCTGAAGGGTTACTCTGCCTTTTCCACTAGCCCATTAGCATTTTCCAGGCTGGAAGGAAGCTGTGCTTCTAAAGTTCAGGCTGTAATTGGAAAAAGTTTGCCAGGGTGGCCCTAATAAGGACGCAGCTAGTACCAGCAAAACCATGCCATGCCTGAAGTGGTTTAATTCAGTCCCCTGGTGACACAGCCGCAGGAACAACGGGACTTTTCACAAGCGAATGAGCACCGCTTGAAAACAGTTATTTCACCTCATCAGTGCAGATGGAGCCACAACCACCACATACAGGGGCCTGTCCTCACCCCCTTTCCAAGCCTTGCTGCACCCTCCACACCGAGGAGCAGCTGTCCTGTCCACCTCCTGTCCATGGATGGGCCGAGAGAGCAGCTGACACGGCAAAAGGAGGCTTCTCACCCCCTGCTCAGGCGCAGCCGTGACCGGAGAGTGACTTCCAGAAAAGCTGAGCAGGAGCTGAGAGTCCTTCCCGTGATAAAAACCAGACCGCCTGGAGCTAGAAACCGGACACTGGTGTTTAGCTCCCCGCATCGGAAGCCGTAAGTCAAACTGACTTGCAGAGAGCCACACTGCACTGGTGGTGGCACAAACGAGACCTGGGGATGCCCCTAACACGCTGCTACCCCCAAACTACAGGCAACAGGGATCCTCTCTCCTCCATCATGGAGGACAGGATCAGCTGGAGTCATTCCTCCCACAGTTATTCCTCCAGCAGACATTCCTCCGCTTATACCCCTATTAACAAAGTTAATAACCAAGGCAACGCTGGGACTAGACCAGAAAGAGTTAACGGGGTTACAAAGGGTTTTGCTGGCCTATTTTCCAGGCAGGCACCCTTTAATCTCCTTTGGAAACACCTTCACACAAAGGCTGGTACAGCAGCTCAGCTGGAGCCAGGATTTAACGTGGAAGAACTTGTCCCAAAGAGATTAAAAGCAGCAGTCGGGTGCTGACCCTTCCCATCAGACGGGCAAGGAATTTCTCACCGGGGACTGGGAGGCAAGGAAGGGCAGCTGGGTCCTGGGGAACCACCTGCAGCATGCCATGGATCCCACCATCCCTGCAGCCAGCCTTCTTCCCAGGGAAGCCGGAGGGAGCTCACCAGGAACAGGGCTGTCACGATGCAGGGCAGCACCCCATCCACCAGCTGCCTCCACAGAAGAGGAGTCTCCCCAAGAAAGTGGTGTTGGGGTGAAGGCTGACACAACTCATGATGAAGGGTTAAATCCCACTGACCATACTCCCCCGGGGCAATTCAGACCCAACTCAGACTAGAAAATAGACTAATGGCAGAGGTGAAGGCTGAGAGACAGAGAAGGCAGGGACCATCAAGCTACACATCAGTATCACAGTCCTGCCTTATGCCCACAGCGGAGAAAAAAAGGAGATAGAAAGAAGAAACTGGATCAAAGAGAGAAAGAAATGGAAAAGGAGGGGAAGAAGACAGCCACAGGCATCCATGCAAGCACAGCTCAGCCATTTGGTCCCTCCCCTCCACCTTACCTGGGGGTCCCCAAGGCGACTGATGTCTGGATAAAGGTAAAACAGGATTCCCTGGGATGCCCCGGGCAGGGAGACTCCCCTGATCAGCAGGACGATCAGCATGAGGTATGGGAATGTGGCCGTGAAATACACCACCTGGGAGGAAGACGAAGGGACAAATGTGAATGAGCAGCACAGGGCAGAGCCACACAGAGCCAGCCGGCAGCACGGCACCGACCCCCAGGCCAGGGGAGATGGGCAGGGAATGGCTCAGGAAATTTGTGACATATCACAGTGCATTGGGAGCCAGAGAAAACCTTTCTAGTCCTAAGAGCCATTCAGACCCCGAGACAGGCTGTCACCAGGCTGGAGAAGCTCCAGTGAAGCCAGTGGTGTGATATCGGTGAAGCATCCATCTGCACATCCCTACCTCAAATAGAGGCCCCGAGTCACACACAGAAAGTCTCTTCTCTGCGACATTGAGCGGCAAGGGTGAGGAGGTGTGCAGAATAAGAGATACACCCTAAAACGGGATTGCTACCAAAGGACCACCAGGGACAACACAGGGGGTCCCCGACTCAGGGCTGGCACTGGCAACTGGCTTGTGCCCCTCGCTGCAGGGACCCGCAGTCACTGGCTCTAACTGGTTCCTGTTCAAACCCCAGCATGGGGACTTCAGGCAGAGCAGGGCAGCACATCTCAGACTTGCCACCGAGTGCCCAGACCCAAGTAGGACCTTTGACTTGTATTTTCTTACTTTTTACACCCCTAGCCCCATGGGCAACACCAATGTACTCGGGTGGGGTTGAAATTCCCCCCTCTAGCAAAGGGGCTGTGTCCCCTGGGGGAACACTTGCAGGCCAGCATCAGCTAATCCTTTCAGGGACTCCACGTCTGGTAAATATAACATTCAATTTGGGGATTACTGGGGTATTTTCAGGACTGCTCAGGCTAATTACTGTAGTGTGCCGCAACAACACGCTGTGGTCTGTGTTTCCCCACACAAACAACCCAATGTCAAGAGCTGATGTAGCCTTTCCAGCAATTCAAATAGTGTAATTAATTGCCTTTGCACTGCTCCCACACCTTCAAGACTTACTGACTGCCTTGAAAAAAAAGTTGTTTAGTCTCTTCTATCATGCTAGGCCAAAAAAAAGAAACATTGCTCCTTCAGGTTTTTCTTGTGTGGATATATGGACTTACATGCGAGGATTTACATCAGAACTCTTCACCTGAATGCTACCCTATAGCTCTTTTCTCAGCTTGGGCAGTTACACACCAGAGTCCTAAAGCTCATCTCCAGAGGAACTGGAGTTAAGCAATGATGTGAAATGATCTGTTTCTCATGCCTGCTCATCCATCCAAAATGAAGTGATTCAAAATCCACCTAAAGCCCACCATCCCTGAGTGGGGGTTACAGGCTCTGCCACCGCTATAGCTCTTTCTGTATTAGAGGAGGTCCTACTAAGAACGAGTGTATGATTTCCCTGGACAGTACAACCACCTTCATTCTGGCTCTAGGTACTCATTATGATCTGAGTAGCGATTTAAAAACAGATTTCTTCTGGATCCCCTCCAACATACTCCATCTGAATAAAGCAATGTCCAAGGCACCTGACGCTGCAGCACAAATCCTCCTCTAAGTCAAGATACACACTCTTTGGTGAGTCCGTTCTGTAATGCAGAAGGACAGAAGGATTTGAGAGATATCCCATCCTCGAAAAACACACTGCTAGACTATCACCTCTGCCTGAAGTTCCACTTTTTCTATGGATTTCCTGTGCCCTGCTCTATATATCACAGGAGTCTTGGGTAATGCCACAGAGCTTGGTGACAAATATCTCCTTGTTGGGGCTCGTGATTGCCTGAGATGGCTGTGTGAGCCGATCCGTCTGTGTTCCTCTGAATCTGCATCCTGAAGACTGAAGGAACCCAGGGACAGCATCCTTCACCACAGGCAAACACCATCATTCATTTCTTTCTCAAATTTTCGAGGAGTCTCTGATTTAGAGCTCTTCAGTGACAGTTAATCAAATCTGCAGGTCCTGCGAGTTTAATAATCATCCCTGTATTTACCACACAGCCAAAAATCTTCCTTCAGGAAATGAAAGGACACAAGTCTAATCTTTCTCAGCTCAGGAAAGCAAGATTAAAAAAAAAAAATCATAAAAGCTACCCATTGCCTTTGGATCCTAGTGCATGTTCTTCCAGGACTCCAGTTTGCACGTTCTCAGCTGGTTCTCTACGTAACATGGGTATCAGGGGCTCAGAACACAAACTGGTAGTTGTCTGGTATGTGATTTGGATTCACATTTTGGTAACATCCTATGTGCTTTACAGCCCGCACGAAGTAGCACATAAAGCTTTTCACTCAACAGTCACTCACATCTGCCCTGAGACCAGAGGCCTGAATTTGGAGAATGTTTTGCTGGATGAAGGGTGCCAAACTTCTATCCAACAACAGGAACATCTGGATCCAATGAGAATATTACTCAGCCCTTGGCTTGGACCCAATCTTTTTATTTCTCGGGCATTGTTAGCACTAACTACATCACTAGGAACCTTGCCGGGATCAGTGTGATCGTTCTGTCACACGCTGGTCAACAACATCCAGGGTTTTATTTGAATCTGATCCACATGCCTCGGCAAAGTGGTTCCATCTGTGACAACCTCCTGCATCTGTGAGTGCTCCTCAGGGATGGGCAGCCCCCACAATCGGAGGGTGCCAACTGCTGCTGCTCCCCTGAGGTGGGCGATTCCAGTTCACGGTGTTTGCCCCTCCACTGGCAAATCCCCAGGACTAAGGGATATCTCTTCCCCAACAGGATTGTATTCCCACAGACATCATCTTAGCTGGATTATTAAGTATGCAGATGGTTGATAAACCTACAGACACTGTTACTTTACTAAGAGGTTTCTGTTTTCAAGAAGAGAAGATCTCACCATCGCTAATCCTTTTTGCTAAAATAAACTTGCATTTAACCTAGAACTTTTATCTAAAATAGATGGAATTTGTTCTCAGCACTTCCCACACTATGTTTGCTGCATCGTAGTATCATATTTGCTGTTATTGTACTGCCTCTGCTTTCTTTTAGCAGGCCACAACAGCAAAAAGAGCAGTTGCTCTTTTCTTCTAATTTTACTCCATGGAAACCAGAAACATCATCACTGCAAGCTGCTTGATTTCCCCGTCATGTTTCATAATCCCAGACCATTCTGGAAGCAGGAGAAACTGCTAACATCCATGCCATCAACTTGATGGAAATGGAAGCAGCTAAAATTTACACCCCATCACACATGATGTCTTATTCAAAGCATGCTGAAGAGACACCATTTAGACACCACACTAAACTTTTTCATTTCCATCTGTTCAAAGGCAACCTTTATTCCTGGGGAATACAAGAAAATCTAGGAAGAGTTGTGATGAACAAAAAGAAGAAAAAGAAGATCCCCTAGGCAATGAGGCAGAGAGCACTGAGGCCATCAGAGTTACCATTGTTAATATCTAATGAATTTGAAGATTTTCCAGCTGCACTTGCCAGCAAAGGCAAAGAGGTGCTGCTTGCTCACACTGTGGTGGCAGGGAAAGGAACATTGCAATCACCCCATAAAGAGGAGGACTGCAAGGTCTCCTGGGCCTATGGGTAGAGAGGGATCAGTTGGGGATACACATCTTGAAAGCTTATGCTCTGAGACATCTCAGCACTCCCATCCTTTCCTACCCAAAACACAGAGCCTGGCTTTCACTCCTGCTGCAAGTTGAGACCCGCAGGCTCCTTCCAGCTTATTCAGAAGGTGGTTCCCAGGGGATCCCTAGGACCTCTCTGAATGTACAAAAGACAATTAGGTCAAGCACTCCAGCTGTGACCAAGAGAAGAGGCTTGATGTGAACCAAGGACTCTGGATCTATTGGAACGGGACATGAAGATGATCAGAGGGCTGGAGCACCTCTCCTATGAGGACAGGCTGAGAGAGCTGGGGTTGTTCGACCTGGAGAAGAGAAGGATCCGGGGAGACCTTATAACGGCCTATCAATATCTGACGGGAGCCTATAGGAGAGCTGGAGAGGGATTCTTTGTCAGGAAGTGTAGTGAAAAGACAAGGGGCAATGGTTTTAAATTGGAAGAGGGGAGATTTAGATTAGATATTATCACAGAAATTCTTTACTGTGGGGGTGGTGAAGCACTGGAACAGGTTGCCCAGGGAAGTTGTGGATGCCCCATTCCTGGATGTGTTCAAGGCCAGGCTGGATGGGGCTTTGAGTAACCTGTGGTTTGGTGGGAGGTGTCCCTGCCCATGGCAGGGGAGTTAGAACTTGATAATCTTTAAGATCCCTTCCAACCCAAACCATCCTATGATTCTATGACTCACCTTGCCTGTGGACTTGACCCCTTTCCAAATGCAGAAGTAGCAGATGATCCACGCCAGCAAGAGACACAGAGCCAGCTCCCAGCGCAGACTGCCCAGGTGTTGGATGCCATCAGAAATCTTTAGCACTCTCCTCCTGCATTGCGGGGAGGCAAAGGAACATCCAGGTGTCACTGATATTGGCCACTAACATTCGCAACACCACACTAGTTCTCACCACACCTCTACAGCACCCGATGGCTCTGAGGAGAAGCCATCTTACTAAAAAGACCCAAGTCAGTTGCAAACCTCAAGAATCAAGCAGTGCTCCCCTCTTCAAAGTGTCACAAGCCTAGAAGATCAGTCCTGGGTGCTTTCTTCTAGGCTCACTCCAGTGCTGGCCTGTTATTTCTGGCCAAGATATTTCTTCTCCTCCAAGATATTGGCCCTCTCTGCCACCCTTTGTCTGTCTTGCTCTCTAGGGCAAGTGCTCTCTCTCTGCAAGAACATGCAGCACTTTGCACACACAAGCTCTGCCTGGGCCTTTTCACGCACATTACAAAGTTTATCTGCATGCTTCAAACGTCAAAGTGAGTGATACATTGAACTTACCATGCAGAATCCATCAGGACCACCCAAGAAGCAACCCCTTCTCCATAACACACTTTTGTCTTTAGGAGCAGCTACGTATTTCAGCTCAGACCCAGAGCAGCATAGCACCCCATACCATGACTAAGACCCAACCCAAGACCACGGTAATCCCCGTTGCAGTCAGAAGAGGCCACCTTGGGCATCCTCTTTCCTGGGCTAGATGGATCTTGGTTCAGCTAAGGTCTTATGGTCTCACCCCGACCACGTAGCACCTTCCCACATCATGGGTCTGTCAAGCCTTCCTCATCGCTTACAGAAGTATGGACTCGCACACCTCCAACTTCTATACCACTTAGGTGGCTCTGAGTGAGAAAGACCATGGCACAGTCACAAAAGCCTGAGATAGATGGAGAGGGACATACACTACCTTGGAGCCCAGCAGCAATGCCCACCGTGCTGTAAAAGACAGCAGTCATCCCAAAATAAAGGTCACACTCCCAGAGAACAGCAGACTAAGACACACTGCCTCCTTTCCAGCCCCACAGCAGACTGAAAGGATGAGAGAAGGGTCAGAAAAATCACTCTGCTCCACCAGATGCGTTTCATCACATTGCTCTTTCCCTGCTTCTTGAGGACATGGACTCTGTAACCAGTGCAGAAAGGGTACCAGCAGACCGTAACTAACTGGGAACTGTACTACAGCCAGAAGAGGCCTCAGAAGCATGCCATCAGCCCAGTGGCAGGTCAGTGCTTCTCAAAGAAAGGATGGCCTCCTACCTCCCCAGCCAGGGAGGGCCAGAACAGATGCTGCATTGGAAGCAATGGACAGTGGAAATTTCCAGTCCCATGTGCCAATTCCCCAGTAACACAGGGATGGTCACAGCAGTGGTGGGAACATCAGCTTTTCCAGCATCCATCCTCAGGAAAAGCAGTCCAAGGCAGGCCACCTCCTAATCACGAGTGAGCAGCAGGCACAGGGGGAGCACAGGGTCAGGAGACGAAGTTTGAAAAAGCTTTGAAATTTAAAAACAGCATTCCCTGTGCTGAGGCAGGGGTGCCTGGGAGGCATCGGATGCTCTGTGCCATGACAGCACCCGGCAGCACTGCCCAGGGCAGAGCCCTACCTCCATCTAAATGCAGAAGGGAAATTCATGGTGGCAGCAGAGGGGTTGCTTGCACGGTCTGTTAGCCAGGGCTCAGCAGGTAACTGTCCCTGTTCTCCCAGGAAATGCTGAGGATCATCAGAGATCCCAAGCCAACAGGCCTACCCCTTCATCCCATAAACAAAGCTACTCTGTACCTCAGGGTAACTAACACGGGGGAAAAAAACAATGAAAATGAGGGAGCAAAATTCACCATGAACAACACTTAAGTTTTGGTGAGCTTCTCCCCTCAAGATAGCTTACATATTAGTCACTCTAGAGTAAAAACATCACTTTTTCCTACTTTTAAGATGAAGACTAGTACTACTTCACATACAAAAGTCACCATCCACCTGCTAGAGCAGCCTGGGAACATGGTAATACCCCACAGTAGCATGGATTCAAATGGAAGATCCTGCTCCATCACCAGTGCAAATGCATATGGTACGCCACGGGGTTTTAAAGCTTCAACTGCTGAACAAATATCTGTTTTGCCTGCAAAACATGCAGACAAAAAACCCATTGCAGAGCTGCTGCTTTGTGAGTCACCACAGATCTCACCCCACTCCCACCTCTAGCCTTGGCATCCGTGTCCTGAGTACGGGCTAGACTGGATGCAGCCACCAGGCAGGTCAACAATGGCATGGAACAGGCTGCTCCAAACTGAACAAGAGCAATGGATAATCAAGCAGATACATAAACCAAACCATCAGGCAATGGGCACCATACCCTGAGGGAGTATCACTAATTATTTTATTGAGGTTTGTACCCTGGGTCAGTTAAAACCAAAGCTCCAGGATGGGGAACATGCAGCCAATTCACCTATATTGAAGGAGGAAACAACTGGAACAAGGAAGTTCACAGCTGGCGATGACAAACAAGGCAGGAGACAGGGAGAGGAGCAGCACAAATGAAGAAAAGGAGAATAAATGAAACAAAGGACCAAAGGAGGCAAAGCATCAGTGAGGTGAGGTCTTGCAGTCAGCTAGCCATTGCTGGGGTCAGTGAGACCAAGAAGCCCAAAAGGTCCAGAGAGACAGGAATGCCACATCAGAGAAGGACAAAGTCAGATGGCTCCAAAGCATGCCAGCATAGCTTAAACACCACAAGCTCAGTGATGTTACCCTCCCTAACAGCACTGCCCCTAAGAGCCTTCACCCTGACCTGTTCAGCTTTCTCTCTTGTATCCTCTTCCAGCAAAGATGGGTTAATAGGAAGCGCTGGTGCAGGGTTTGTTCCTTCCCCAGGGAAGGTATATCCTGAAGGAAAAGGGGGTACGGGCCCATCCTTTACTTACTCCCAGAACTCGATGACAGGGGAGGTGGCATTTTCGCTGGTCACATTGAGCGTCGAGTTTGCCTTCTGGAGCTCCATGCAGTTCCCTGTGGGAGATGCCCAGGGAGAAAGGGAGAGTAAGTAGCAGTGGATGGAGTACCAGAGGATCTGAAAAATCCTTTCCTTTCCACCCACAATGTCAACACTCATTGACATTGACTCTGAGACAAATTTTGTATAGTCCCAAAAATGCACAAAAGCAGTCCCCTCCAGGGTAAGGCTGGCAAGAAACCTAAGACAATTGAGGCAATAATATTTAATTTTTGCTTCTAGTGGGTGGAACTAGAATTTCCATGCTCACATGGTAAGCAGTCTCAAGCAGCACTGGGTCTGCGGCTAAAGCACAGCACAGGATGACTAGAAGATGCCAAAAAGGAAGGTGCCCACAGTGGCTGAAGCCCAAGGCAGGAATCACTGGGGAGGCCACCACTGCATGGCCCTGGCCAGGTGCTGCAAGTGTTGGGGCGGTGCCAGCACTGGTGCTCTCTAGCAAAGACCCAGATCAAGTCTCTTCCCCAAAAACATCACCACAGTGACCTAGCACTCCACACCCCTATGACCAACGGTCCCACCCACTTAGGTTTGACCCAGGACAGCAGCAGGTTTCCCCTCAGCCAAGAGATGGTGGTAGACTGGGAGAGGGTTCCACACCCACCTGTGTTCCACTCGTGGTCACAGCTGCCCCAAGGGAGGTCAATGGTGAACGAACTGAAGAGATAAAACAAGGCCCAGGCCAGGACAACGATGTAGTAGAAGTTCAGCAGTATGACGATGACCTGTGAGGCGTAGCCAATTCCTGCAGAAAGTCAACCCCAAGGGCAGGTGACCCACATGCCCGGGGACAGGAACAGGACTCCCCTTGGGAGCTGCTCACCCTATATTTTCATCTGCTGTTCCATGTTTTGGATGCACTGCCAGATGAACTCCACCAGGGTGGCTGCTGAGCATCAATCCCTCCCCGCGGTCCACCATGCTGCATCAGTGGAGGTCCAAGCAGGGTCATAAGGGATCTCTTCTTCCTACCAAGAAGGTAGGAAGTCCTACCACAGCCCTTCCTGGCGAAAGGGTGGAAAAGGGATGGAGTCTGGGTAGGGCACGGGCAACTTATTATTGGAAAGCCACCCAAAGGGACAGAAATATAGGACAGTGCTCCACCTGCTGAATGACACCTCTTCTACCAAAATTAACTTTTTTTTTTTTCCTTCACTCATCCCTTTTCACTGTTTGGGAAGCTTTGGTGTTAACACCACACACTTTCTCTGAGAGGTGTTGGAGGAGCATCTGAAGGTTTTGGTACGCAGAGAGGAGGCAACTGAGACTCTCAGAGAAATCATAGAAAGTGGCTTGAGGCTGGATGACTGTGCTCAAACAGTGCTAGAAGTGGATCTGACCACTAACAGTTTATTAAGACAGCTGACACCTTTCACCACTAAGGTTTTAAGTCATGTACAAACTCAGGAAAATGATATAGCATTGACTTAAAAAAAAAAATATTGGTTGCATGTTTTATGTTCCTCATAACTTCCAGAAGCATTTTCAGTGTTTAGCTCTTGGAGAACAACCTTGACTAGGTACAAAGCTCCTGGTCAGACCTGTGGCAACGGAGAAGGAAGCCAGGATGCAACATAATGATGGGAACTGCTTGGTTGGAAAGGCAATCAATTTTCCCAGTGTAATTTTGGAAAGGGGGCAGCTGGTGGCCCTCCCAGTCTGGGATCTTCAGGGGCGTGCAGAAGACGCGTGGAGGTATGTAAGGAGCTGGGCTGTGGGGAAACCTATCACTGCTCATCCCACTGGGGTCCCACAGTCCCCCCACCTTGCCGTGCCCTCCCAGGTCCACCCCACTCACCTTCAAAGAGGGGGCAGATCCTGCGCCAGGCTGTCACCCCTCCCTGGCTGGTGTACTGCCCCAGGGCTGTCTCCAGGAAGAAGACAGGGATCCCACAGGTGAAGAGGAAGATGAGGTAGGGGATGAAGAAGGCACCTGACAGATTCAAGCAGCAGAGAAGAGAAATAAGCTCCACGGGGTGACTGGGTCAGGCCATCTTCAACCCAGAATGGAGCAAGTTCTTCCTGGTGGGGACACAGCCTGGGAGAGATGGGGGCTGTGGGGCATGAAGGCCATGGACCAGAGTGCCAGCAAAAAGGCATTTTTCCTCATGTTTCTTCTCCCAGAGTGATGGGATTGCATGAGAAAACATTTAGAAAAGGTGGAGAGGAAAAGAAAGTTTCTACATCCAATTTTTGTACAGAAAAGAGTGAAACAAGCTCTCAGTAGCTGTACAGAAATACAGGAGAACACCCTGCTCTAAAATTATTATGACTTTTAATCAAGTTGGTGACTCACATTAATTATCCTTACGGAATAAGCTGACGAGCCCACAGATGACAACACCAAGGCACTGAGGAGCAACATCGAGAGCGACACCTTCACCCAGTTGGTGGTTTTGCTCCATCATTTGCTCACCAGATAGCAGCAGACAGGCAAATGAAAAGCAAGAAGTGCAGGAAAGCATGTACCTCAGGCCAAGGCCTGCCACGAAACCAAGGCAGGGGGAGATAAAAACGCATCAGGCTTTTGATTACCCCAGGCTAATGTTAAAATGCAGGAATGGCGGCTTTTACTCCACAGAGCACAGGAGACAGCCCTGAAAGATGGTCCTCGCTCTCTGCTGCTCTAACGTGCAGCCATGAAAGCTGCTTGAGCCCTGCAAAAGGCAGGGACACAGGGCAGGATGGGGAGGTGGCGTGGAAAGGGGTGAAAGCAGGGCTGCTGCAGCCTTGAAGGGGCACACGGTGTTGGAGGTGACAACCCAGCCACTAAACTGCTTCTTTTTTTTTTACCTTGCGAGATGCTAACTGGTCTGGGGTCAGGTCGGTGGAGTTGTATGTGAAATAACAACCTCACTGCACAAGTAAACTCAAAACCCAAGAGATTTCATTAAGAAGCTTAGCTAGCATGCAGAGGCAGGGAAGAGGGAAAGAGGGGCTTTGAGGACCAGCCAGAAGTCCCACCTCACAGGGGTGCAGAGCCACAGCCCTCCCCTTCTTGCAAATAAATAAATAAATAAATGCAACCAACAAAATAGACAGGGAGAGCATCTCAGCAGCTCCCCATGGGCGAGCAGCAGCTGAAGGGATGCTGATACCTGGCAGCCTCGGGGGGAACAAGGAGCATCTGCCCACACGTTCGCTCTTCCTCTACCAGTAAAGAGAAGGTGGTGAGGGCAAAGGGGAGGGGAAGTGGTTGCACTGACACCATGTCCTCAACTCCCAACTTGCATGCAATCATCATAAAAGTGGTCTCTTTTTCTTTTTCTTGTATAAAAGTTTGTATTTAAATAAACTGCGGCCAGGAGACCCCAGGGACAGTCCTCAGGTGGCAGGTCGGGCTCCCCAATCTGGGTTTCCCTTATTTGCAGCCCGCCATCCGAGTGCTGAGGAGGGTGTGCGGCACCGGCAGCCACACCACCAGACAGGATTCCCTAGTATTTCCCAATCTTTGGGGCCAGCCTGCTCAGGGAGGGCCTGACCCCATCACGGGAAGTGAAAGCCAAAAGCAAAAAGCAACAATTTTTTTTTTTGTTTTTTCTTTCCTCCTCTCTTCCCCCCAGTATATAGGACCTAGGTATTAAAGACCGAGTACTAAATATATAAGGGACAACTCTTTCTTTGTTATATGGAAATATCCCTAAAGTGTCCAGCTGCCTTCTCTACATAGCTCAGATTTTGCAGATGCCTTGTTTTTTTGCAGAGAGCCTGACTTATTTAGGACAGCAAAGCAGGAGCTGGCAGCAGTTATCACCACTGCCTACACACAGTTCAGCCAGGGGAGGAAAAGTCGGGCAGGGGGGGACAGCTATTTCAGTCGGAGGATGACACTGGCACAAGGTTGTAGGCTGGCCATGATTGACCTGGAGCTGGAAATTAAATCCCTCACCTTTATTGAAGTACCAGAAAATCACAGAATCGCCTAGGTTGGAAGGGACCTTTAAGATCATAAAAAACAAAAACAAACAAACAAAAAAACCAAACAAAACCCCAACACTAAACCATATTCCCCCAGCACCATGTCAACTTATCTTTGGAATATCTCCAGGGATGGTGCCCCAACCACCTCCCTGGGCAGCCCATTCCAAGGCTTGATAACCCTTTCAGTGAAGGAATTTTTCCTAGTATCCAACCTGAACCTCTCCTGGTGAAACTTGAAGCCATTTCCTCTTGTCCTATCACTTGAAATTTGGGAGAAGAGACCAAGGCTATAAACTCCTTTCAGGGAGTTGTAGAGAGTGAGAAGGTCTCCCCTCAGCCTCCTTTTCTCCCTGGCACTCAGGACAAGGTCCCAAGTTCTGCTGCCCCTGACAGGATGGCACTGGGGAAGGATTCGGTGATGGGATGGGTGATGGGAGCAGGCACGGCTCAGCAAGCAGCCAAGAAACCTTCCCCATGGAAAAAGAAAACACGATAAATCCTCCTTTTTCAACAGGGAAAGAAAATGCCACGACCACCTGGTGGAAAGAAACAAGTGCTGGGCAAAGCACAGCATGAAAGTAGCTACACAGCGATTAATCCTCTTTTATGCCACTGGGGTGAAATGAAAGCAGTTTAGTGAGGCCCATGAGACTACCCCAAACTCAAGCCAGGGGATTTCAGCCCTGGGTCCCCACCGCTCCCAGCCAAGCACCCTTTCCCCTCTCCCCTGCCCTTCCGGAGAGCCCAGTTAGCAATTAATCAGCAGACAAGGAGAGCAACTCCCTCTTCTTCTTATGCCAAACTCAAGAAAAGCTTTGAGCTTTCATTTTTTAAATAGTTTTCTCTCTTAAAAGGCAAACACAAACTAAAAGCATGCACAAACACCTGGAAAAGCCCACGGCAACCCTCCACCTGCAGAAGTGAGCCCAGCTCTGTGGTCAAGCAGCAAAGCAGCCCAGCCTCATGGGGCACCAGCCACCGGTCACCACCCGGCAGACCCTGAGCAGCACTGACTTGCCAGCACCTCGCCAGCAACAACACCACCCTGCTCCCTCTCTCTCTGTCAAGCACATCCTTCTGCACGTCTCACGACCCTGCTGTGTGGCTCAGAGGCAGGTGCCCTCTCTCCCACATGCTCACAGCTCTGGAGGATGCTCGAGGGCACCACGGGGTGCAGGAGGGGTGCTGTGCTTCTAAACCAAGGCAAGGCAAACCCTCTCGCTCTGCTCTGTCCCTGATCCAGCGCCAGTCCCCAAGGGGCACCCTTCCATGAGCAGACACCAGACCAGGACCTGCAGTCAAGAGCCCTTGGGAAGCTCCCTAAGCCTCCAGGAAATGCTGCAGCTCCTGTGAGGACTACAGTGCCCTGCAGCATCACCAGAACCTGCCACCTTGTCTTCTCAGGGCACCTGATGTTCCGCAAGGAAGAGGTGCTTGGGATGAGTCACACTGCACAGAGAGCCTCCCAGCCAGGTCCTTCTGCCTGCCCCTCTGCTGATGGCCATCTACCTCACCCATGGAAGCGGGACCAATGCTCCACACACCTCGGGGAAGTAAGGCCACCAGAAACCCTTAGACATCACCGCTTGGTCACCCTCACCTCACAGGGTCAAAGCAGACCCCTTGCATGGCTCAGATGGTGACACCATGCCAGCAAGGTCGTCTCTTTGCACTCATGACTTGGGCATTGCTCAGAAGCTGCTGCCAGCGGTAAGCAGGGCCAGGCACAGAAGTCCCAAAGGCAGGAGGGACCATGGAGTGACCAGGCATCCCTGGGGCTGGCCAGGGCTGCACTTACCTCCACCATTCTTGTAGCAGAGGTAGGGAAAGCGCCAGACATTTCCCAGGCCAATGATCTCCCCAGCCACGGACAGGACGTACTCCAGCTTGTTGTTCCACTGCCCACGCTCCAAGGTCTGGTCCTCCTCCTCCTCTTCTTCCTCCTTCCCCTTTTCCATGCCAGGGTGTGTGGGCACCATTTCACCATTGCTGACGGTTCCAGGGACTCTGTAATCCATCGCACCTTCAGAAGGAGTTTCCTCCATTACGTTCAGAACAAGCCATGCCACGAGGCAGAAAGTTGGGCTATGGAAGGCAAGAGAGGGGAGAGGGCACACATACACACACCCTGTGTCATTCCTCTCTTGCTCCTTGTAATGATTCCTACTGGCAACAAGGTGCTAAAAGGTGCTAAAAGCCAGTCCTTAAAAGCCACTGTCAGTTTCATTATTTTTGAATTGACTCATTTCAAAACACTTCTGCTTCTGGAAGCCCATCCTCTAAGCATGGCCTTGCACACAAGAGCCAACGGTTCAGCCAGGCAGGAGCTCCCACTGCAGCAGATACAAGGAACAGACTTAAGACTGGAGGAGGGAGAGAGTGGGATCAAATACTTGACAAGATAGTTTATAAAGGTTTCTCTTCTCCTCTGTTGCTCCTTACCAAGGTCTGGTTTTACAGATCACGTCATGAAAGTGACAAAACACAGAGGTCTTAAACACAGGAAGAGGACAAACTGAAGTAAGAGGGAAACAAGTTTCTACTTTCAGTGGTGGCAACAGTTGCTGGCAATCTACTGGGCTGTGAGAAAAGGTAATTTTTCAGGATGGTGCTATCCTTGTAATTGCAGGAGAAGAAAAAGTGCAGATACCATCCACAGCCATCTGGGATCTCTCCTCTCCCAGAGTCTGCCCCTCCAAACATCTCCCCGTTGCCTGCAGAGGCTCTGGGGAACCTTTGGCACTGCAAGAGCTTCTCCTATCTCTATACAGATCTCTAAGAGAAGTGGAAGATCAGCACAGAGTAGGTGGGTACCTCTTCTGCTGTCCCACCTTCCCCCAAAAAGCCCTGAGAGGACACTTCTCAAGAAAGCCAGGACATAGCCTCAGTGTCTCCTGGTTTACAGCTGGTGCCTCAGAGCACAGCGAGGAGACAGGCATGGGTGGCACCAGCTCTGCCACAGCCACATAGGAGTCACAGTAGGTATTTGAGCCTGGCCTTTGTGGGCAGGATGCCCTTCTGGCCACCGAGACCCACAGGGCAAAGAGTGAGGGTTGTGGTTCCCACTAGCACCCGGTGCCAAAGCTGGGATTGCTGAGGTGGCCATGGAGGCCATCTTCCTCTGCACAGTGCCAGCCCTTGAGCCCACTCACGTCCCCCAGAGGCAGCCACACAGTGCCATTCATTCCCGCCTGCAGCTCTCTTGCCGTGAGAGCAGGAAGAGGCACTGGCAGCAAATGACACTCTCCCCCCATCCAGGCAGAGAGAGAAAAAGGAAAAAAAAAAAAAAAAAAAAAAAGAAAAACCAAAAAAGAAAAAGGCAAAGCAGCACTTTCAACCTCTCCCCTCCCCCTACACAGTCCCCTATAAAACACTTAGGGACATGAAGAGGAGCAAGGAACACCAGCAGGCGTTTGACAGCGGCCGCAAGGAAGGACCCCTCCACGCTAGAAAATGATTAAACAGGCAGAAAGCTCTCCGTGACCTCTCATCCACGGCAGACCCGGGTGGGTGCGGGGCACGGGGGGGGGGACGGAGAGGGAGCAGGGCAGAAGGAGACAGGGGGCAGAGGTGTTACCTTGCGGCCGGTGCTGTCGGAGCACAAGCTGACGGGAGAGGCGAAGGCAGGAGGGAAAGGTGCTGGCTATTTAAAGCGTGGAAAGAGGGGGGAGAAAAAGAAAAAGAAAAAAAAAGGAAAGAAAAAAAAATTCAGTAGTGGTGTAATCCTAGACTTTGCCCAACCCACATTCCTTCCCCCCACCCCCCAGGGCTGGACAAAAACCTACACATGACTGATTTCATGGCCAGTGCAAAGGGGCTCGTTCCCCCTGCCTGCCAGAAGGGCTCATGCAGCCTCCGCCAGCACTTTCCCGGTCCAGGGACCACTTGGCTCCTGCTCTCCATCATCCCTCTGCCCAACGCTGTCCCCAGAGGCGCAGGAGAAAGGGGAGACCATCACGCACTGGTGCCCTCACAGACCTACAGACCTGCTGGGAAGAGGTAAAAGCCAAAGTAGGAATTCACAGTGAATTCCCATCACCAGGTCCTGTGTCACAGCCCTGAGACACGATGCCCAGGGGGGCAGCCGGGCTCTGCTGTGGCTGGGAGCAACAGAGCTCTGAGCTAGAACTAAGGTCTGCTAAACCTCTCTCCTGCTCCGTACTGATGGCCCAAAGCAGCCTCATTCAGAAATTCGGCAGGGATCTTTGCCACTGGTCTTTCCCAGGACCAGCACTGCCATTCATTCCACTCCCGCTTGCAACTCCCCTGCCAAGAGAGTAGGAAAAGGCTTTGGCAGCAAATGACACTCTCCCCAGTCCAGTGAGATGGGAAAAAAAAAAAAAAACACACAAAACACACAACACAAGAAAGAGGAAAAAAAAAAAGGAAGGCACACAGTACTTTCAACCTCTCTCCTCCCCCTACAAAACACTTTGGGACATGAAGAAGAGCAAGGAACACTGGCAGGCATCCCAGGACATCACCCCAGAAGCTGCAATGGGAGCAGGCAATCAAGCAGTAGATGAAAAAAAAAATAAAAAAATCAAGCAGCAGGGAGAAAAACAGCCCCAGTTGTGAATACCCAACATGGGGTTGCAAAATTAGCTGTGGCTGCTTGGGAAGGAGGTCTTGGGATTGCTGCAGGTAGTTACTTGATGACATTAGCTACATGCTTTGAGGCCATAAACAAGGCAAACAGAACAAGATACAGCTCACGGTAGATGTGTTACCACTGTGATCGTCCAAGGATGTAAGGAAGGCAAGGTTTTAAAATATTTTTATTACATATAATGATGAATACCTGGGGCAAGAGAGAATGAAAAAAAAAAAAACCATGATGCTTTTGGGTTCAGAGTCCTTGCATAAGGTCTGCAAAACAGGAGCACAACCTGAGCTGTGCACAGGCAATCTGAGGAGGTGTTAGGAAGATGACAGGAATGAAGCCACAGAAACTGCAGCACCACCACATCAGTTTATGATGTGCCCACAGAGCACTGGGCTTCCTTAGAGGAGAAACAGGGAGAGGAAAAAAGGATGGGCAGAGGTAAGCAACAGATTCAACCAAGGAGTGATCAAATACACGACAAATCCTTTTCTCAGGAAGAGATGCCTAGGGTAAAAAGAGGGTGATAGCAGAGGTCTAGGAAACAAGGAAAAGACAGGCAAGACGAATATATCATTCACTACATCTCACAGTGCACAAATTAGTGGCATCTGATGAGATATTCATATTTAAACTGAAAGGAAGTACTTCTTCCTCCCACTGTGCATAATTAATTAAATTTGGTACTTGTGGGTGCTGCCATGGAATATTGTTAAGAAAGGAACTAGGCAAATGCACAAAGGGCTGCTCCTCCTCATCAGCAGTGATTAAACAGGATGGTCCAAATAAAACACTCCACTCCAATCCTCAAACTGATGATTGTTGGAAATCAGGGCAGACGTTCCAGAGGAGGAATTAGGTGAGACAGTGAGAAGCAGAGAACCCATCTCACAGCACAGAGTAGTTGTTAAACAGGGTAAGGACATAGGGGTTAAAATACAACAGCAAAGTCAAATAATGCCTTGCCTTGTGCAACAAATTGGTGTAAGGAGAGAGGAGATTGAACAAGGAAACATTTAGAGATTCTCAAAACTATTGTGTGCATCAGCATCACTGCACCAATAACCTTGTATAACTATGATCACCACGGCACACCGATGGCAATAATCTTATCAACAAGACAAGCTAATTGGCAGGAACTAATAAACTCTGATAGGCCACTATGTAATCAATAACAATTTGAATTCCATCCAGTGAGATAAGACTGCACTGAACACAACAATAAGTTGAAAATGAAAACAAATGTTCAGCGTAAACATAAGCAGCGAGGGGAAATATTAAATCTACAAGTGCAAAAGCAAGCTGGAGAGTCCCAAGCAATGCGTATTTAAAGTAAAACATCACTTTACACATCTTCTGGAGTGAAACAGGAAGAAGTCCACATGGTTTTTGTGAGATGTTACTTGAAAGATTAAAAAAAAAATGTAATCTTTTTACTGAGAGCAGGAAGAGAACCAACAAATCCACAAGGATCAGTTAAGACTACAGAAAAAGATGTTTTCAGTACATATTTTTGAAATTGCAGGAGGCAAAGAAACTGGGAGGGACTTCAATTAGCCCATCAGAAGCAATGAAAATCTAACTGGAAAAATGCAAAGGATGAAATTTCAACGTCTAAGATTTTGAGTCTGTAGCCATATTTAAGCCAATGGAAGAAGGGGACAGTCAGAAATAAAACCTTAAGAAACAGATTTGCAAGAAACAAATAAAAGGAAGAATGTGAATCTTTAACAAAATAATAAAGATAATATTCACACTGTAGTGAAAAGAATTTCACCCCGAGATCTGCTGAGATAATGCCATTTAAAAATATTTTTACAAGTACACATACATACATTTCATTTATACAAATAAGGAGAACACCAGGGAAGGTCTTTCACAGGAGCTTGTGCCACCCAGAGTTGTACAAGCTGAACCTCACCGGGTGGCTGCAGAGCATCTTCCTCCCAGAGCCACAAGCATTGGTGCCCGTCCCACGTGCATCGCTCTCGTGCCACCTCCAGGATGGCACCAGAGGCACAAAATGGAAGGTTTAGAAACGCAGCCTTCAGAGCACAGGGTTGAAGATGATGCCAGCCAGAGCAGTCACCCTCCTCCCAGCCCGTCCCAGGAGGCCGGGCTGTGACTCACCATTTAATAGGACAGCCTGTGCTGGAGTGATGCCCCCCCAAACGGGTGCTGAAGCAGCTTCCAGGTCCAGGCGGGCTGCCAAGCTGCCTCTGCTGGCACCGGGCAGCACAGTGCTGGTGCACGAGGCATGGATTAGTCCCTTCTCCCCAACAACTATTTTAGAGAAGGGCAAGAGCATTGGACCAGAGGGTCTCTGTCAATGTACCCAGTGCCTCAGCTGGGATGAGGGTTGGACAATCCTGATTATAGAGGCTACTGGTTCCTCTCTTGAAATTTACGTTGCATTTTGCTCATCTTTCTCTTTACCTTACAATCTGTTGGAGAGAGTCAAGAGGAGTGGAGATGATCAGAGGGATGGAGCACTCTCAGGCTGAGAGGATGGGGTTGTTCAGCCTAGAGAAGACTCCAGGTAGACCTTACAGCAGCCTTCCAGTACCTAAAGGGGGCCTACAGGAAAGATGTAGAGGAACACTTTAGCAGGGAGTGTAGTGATAGGACAAAGGGTAAAGGTTTTAAACAGAAAGAGGGGAGACTTAGATTAAACATAAGGAAGAAATTCTTTACTGTGAGGGTGGTGAGACACTGGAACAGGTTGCCCAGAGAAGCTCTGGATGCTCTGTCCCTGGAGGTGTTCAAGACCAGGCTGGATGGGGCTTTGAGCAACCTGGTCTGGTGGGAGATGTCTCCGCCCATGGCAGGGGAGTTGGAACTAGATCTTTAAGATCCCTTCCAACTCTAATCATTCTATGGATTTGCTGTCTTTAGCTTTGCACCATTCTTCCACCAGCAGCTGAGCTTGTTCTCCCAAGGAAGTGCTCATATCCCAGACAAAGCTTGGAAAGAGCTTCCTCTGGAGATAACAAGGTACTTTGACATTTTCTGGGTCAGATGTGCATAAGAACTGGCTCCATCCCATCATACAGGGTCAGTAGCCACAAATGCTACCCCCTTCATGCTCCATTGAAATATGAAGAAAAACTCTTATGATCAGGGTGCCAGAGCCCTGGAACAGGCTGCCCGGAGAAGTCATGGAGTCCCCTTCTCTGGAGATCTTCAAGACCCACCTGGATGCAGTCCTGAGTGATGTGCTCTGGGCAACCCTGCTTTAGCAGGGGAGTTGGACTAGATCATCTCTAGAGGTCCCTTCCAACTTTGACAATTCCATGATTCCATGCTCTAGTAGGAACCATAGGATCTACTCCCAGATCCAGTCTTGCTTCACATCTACATCCCGCTGAGTGAGGAATGGGTGTTAATTAGATTTCTCCCCTCCAAATCACCCAGTTACCTCCAGCCACCCAGAGAGATGGATCGAACCTAAAAGGAGGGATTCAAAAGCATCTGCTTAGAGGGATGATGAGGGGAAAAGAGGAAAGAAAAATGATTACTGGAAGACATACACAATCCCTTACTGCTCTACAAGTAGCAGCAACTTTCAAAGGAATTTATGCTCCTAACCCACCAAACCCACCAACCTAAAACCCAGTTTTAGGAGAGCAGCTAGGGCACAACTGCTGCTGTTACTTCAATGTTCCTGAGGTGAAGAAGCCGTCAGCCACGTCTGACCTCTGCTGAGCACCAAGAGCAGCCATGCTCCCCACTTCCAGCACCCCCTCCACGCCTCTGTCACACATGACAAACTGCCTCCATGCATTCTGGGACCTGGTAATCTCACAAGCCACCCCCCAGCTTCCAGGAACACAATTTGCCGTTGTGTTATCTGGGAGCCAAAGGCCAGAGCAAATACGATGCGTTTCCTCTATCTGATAACCACCCTGCTACTGGCCTTTTCACAGCTGGAAAATATTATTCAGCTTAAGTGACCATGGCTGTAGCAGGCAAAGCTGCCACAAATATGCACAGAAAGGGGATAACACTGCCTGGGACAGTCCAGGAACCTGGAGACTGCTCGGTGAAGGAAAAAGCCAAAGTAAGATAAAGATTGACTCCTGCTTGAGCTGTTAAGCTCCCTCCCAGAAAGGCACATCTATTTGGAAACAAACTCCAACAGCAGGAGTCAAAAGCCATTGCAAGAGCCTGCAATTCCTGCCGTGACACAGGAGGTGCCTACTGCAGCCACTGGGACACCCTCATTCGGACACAGCCTTCCTAGCAAATACCCACCTCCAACAGTGACTGAATGGTCAGACCCCCAAGTCAAGACAAACCCCATCCCCTCTGGGTGCTTGCAGAGCAGCAGAGGCCTCTCTTCTGTGCCCGGGCTGCCTGTGGGGCAAGATAGGACTGTCCATGGGCACTGTGCTCTGCATACAGGAGATAAAGGGATGATGCTCCTGCAGGACAGCGTGCTCGCAGCAAGTACGGCACTGGAAAACCGTCTCCTGTAGATATCACTGCTCTACCCCCAGCTCCTCTTGCATGCAGAAGCTAAGGGTGAAGCTTGCACTGTGCTCGGTGAGTCCCTCTCTATGCATCTCCGATCAAAAGCGGTAGAGCACAGGGGGAGATCAGTTGGGACCAAAGGACCACGCTCTCAGATCTGCTTTAGCTGTAATTCCTCATTCCTCAACAGAGCTGCTGCTTCCCATTGCCTCTGTCTCAGCTACATCCAGTGCCGACCGTCGTTCCCCCAGAGGAGGATGGAAAAAGCAGTGCTTCCCAAGCGTGTGCTTGCTCTTCTGGAACAGCAAACTCAAGACCAAGGTGGGAACACACAGGCACTTGGGCTGCACACACAAACATAAGCGTGCAGGAGCATCCAAGCATCTTACCTCTGCTTTGACTTCTGCTTCGCAGCTTGTCTCTCTTAAACACTCTGGCCCTGTGCCCACATGAACAAGGAATAGGCTTTTTCCTGCTCAGAATTCCAAAAGTATCTCAATTTCACTTGTGGGCAAAATGAAAGCAGTTACGCAGTTATAAGAAGGTATGTATAGATACCTAGATATGTATGCTGATTATATAGCCAGTAGTTGAGCAGCAAGAAAAGATTCCTGCACTGGGAGACTTCAAATCTTTTTAGTATCTCCTTTTGCTTTCCTCCCAACTCCAGCAGCTACCACCAGTTCCTCAGGGCTCTTCCCTTATTCCTCTTTACCAGCAACTGGGCAGCCTGAACAAAGCCTTGCAGAGTAACCACAGAAACAGAGCCTGAGCATATTTTAGGGAGAGGACAGGAATAATCATCCTTCTGAAGACTAGCCATCCACCTCCTGATGTGAAAATCGACAGTTTGCATCCAGAAAATAAAACTCACCAGCTTGTTCTTGCAGACAAGGAGACAATTTGAGGGTATTTTCCTATCAAGAACCATATGCCAAAAGAGATAATATTTTCAGGCTAGTAACAATTGCTGGAGCGGCCCAGAAGTGAGATGTCTGTGATCAGCAGATTGATTAGGTACAGGGTAGACTTTGGGGGGCTGGGGCAGGAGGGAAGAGGGGGAAAGAGGAATAAAGGAGCTCTATATTAGGACCAGAGAAGCCGTGGCTGCCCCATCCCTGGGGGTGTTCAAGACCAGGTTGGATGGGGTTTTGAGCAACCTGGTCTGGTGGGAGGTGTCCCTGCCCATGGCAGGGGGCTTGGAACTCGATGATCTTTAAGATCCCTTCCAACCTAAACTATTCTGTGGTTCTATGACCACCAGGATGATTGTCTTTCCTTATGCTCTGCACACCTTATTCCTCTGAGATGAAGATATAAATCTGAGACAGACAGAAAAAATGAAATCAAAGCCATTGATAGGACTGCAATTTTAGATGCCCCTATGCCCTGTCTGCCTGGAAGAGGGATGTTCTGGCAGGAAAAAAAGGAAAATCTTTTCTCAGAGGTGAGACAGGGTTGCACGCCCTTAATTGATTCTTGCACAGAAAACCCATAATATGGTTTTAAACAAGCAAGGTCTCACCAAGGATCTCAGACAATCTGGTGTACTTATTTACATCCTCTAAAAAAAAAAAAAAAAAGATACTTTTTAAATCATGAGAGCTACTGGGCTGGTAACTATTCAGAAAACAAAGTTTCTATTCTGGGAGAAAATCCAACAGGTAGTCACTGGTGAACAGAATGAAAAGGTTTTAAAGGTTGGTTGGTTTTAACTGGTTGGTTGGATGAAGGGAGAGAAGCAGATGTCATCTGCCTTGACTTCAACAAAGCTTTTGACACTGTCTCCCATAACATCCTCACTGGGAAACTAAGGAAGTATGGACTGGATAAGGGGACAGTGAGGTGGGTTGAGAACTGGCCGTGTGACAGGACCCAACGGGTAACGATGAATGGAGCAGGTTCAAGCTGGAGGCCTGTAACCAGTGGTGTCCCACAGGGGTCAGTACTTGGTCCAGTCCTGTTCAACATATTCATCAGTGACCTGGACGCGGGGACAGAGTGTATCCTCAGTAAGTTTGCTGATGATGCCAAACTGAGAGGGGTGGCTGACACCCCGGAGGGCCATGCTGCCATCCAGCGAGACCTGGACAGGCTGGAGAGC
>BJBW01014160.1:0-13367 GCA_004320125.1 Scolopax mira | reverse complement strand
AGAAGAAAAGAAAGAAAAAAGGCAGGCGTGCACATTTGCATGTGGAATTATGTCCCCTCCTAATTTGCTGCTGTAATTATGATGAGAGCACATTAAAATCATGTAATTGCATGCGTAATGAGTAATTAGGCATGTGTGTGGATACAGTCTGATAGCTTGCACATTTGACTGTGGCAGTAGTGTAAATATTTTGCACAAAAGTTTTCCTAGGCTTAAGTAATTTTGCTGGTGCAAGTGTCCTCGGTGTCCTACATGCCACCATTGTAGAAACAGCATCTATGGCTTATATATACGTTCCTTCACCTGGAAGTGAAGTGTTACATTTTCCCCATGCAAAACCCTACCTCTGTGGAAGGAAGGCCAATAATTTTTCTTTTATTGCAGCTAAAGTGAATTGTGGTGGATTTATTCACTCAGCTGTGGGCAGTGTAGGGCAGTCTCTGGCCGTTGTCCTCACATGGAGGTAAGTGCCAGCAAATACCAATATTAAAAGGTTATTTACCAGCATGAAACATGATTTGTAGAGCCTGCTTCTCCTTTTTATTTATTCTGGAGGGTTATCAAGTCCGCATTACCTGTTGTTTATCTGTAATTAGGCCAAAGCAAGGCTTGCTTCATTCATGTTCTTGTTCCACCCATTTTTCAAAGTGTCACCTTAATCTTCTGTAATTATTGAGTACTTCACAGATCAAGTCAGTTTTGAAAGCCATTAAAAATCCAATTAATGCAAAACTTGAGAGTCCCTCTCTTGCTGTGGGACTGCCTCGAGCCCTCGCTTTGCTGGCATGTGAAGTGTTTTTGCCTTTGACTCCGTGTACTGCGAGGATCACTTGTTTATCGAGCGGCTCGTCAGCTCCTGCTGCATAACCGTGATACTAAGTGGTTGCTTGAATTTCATGAGCTTCCTGAACAAAGGCATGGGATGTTCTCGTTCAGCCAAGTTTGATAAACTTTAACTTATGTCTCATCTATCGGCTTCTATCTCTGTCAGTCATATTGCAGAGCAAGGTCTCCAATGGCTGTGCACATCCCTTTACTCACAGAACACTGTGGTCCCGGTGAAATTCATCTTCACACTTCAACTCCATCATGGGCTGGGTGGCATTTATCTATCAAAAATATCTACCCAAAGGCCCCAGAGACTGTTTCTCCCAGCACTAAGCAAAAGAAGTGCAGAGTTTACTGACAGCCTATGGCTTTGGTGTTGATCTGAGAGCTGGCTCCTCTCCACAGATGCATTCCCTGCCTCTCTGACCTGTCCAGAAGCAGCAAAGTCACCTTATCCCCTCTCCAGCTCTCTGTCCAACCTTAGCTCTTTTCTTGGCCACCACCCTGATATACAAAAATTCAGTTGTCCTTACTTCTTGAGAAAGTTTTGTCCTTGCTCTAGCCAAAACTCTGAGGCTTGTAGCCATCTTATTCCAGGAGACCACAATCAGCAGGATTCAAAATGAAGAACTGGTCCCTCCTAGCACTTGGGACCAACCCCTCCAACATCTGTTCTTCAGCAAAAGGGAAATTTAAAACGGAAATTTGTCTTACTGCCTGTTCATTCTCACCCTGCTCAGAGAAGGGTACGATGGCGTTTCTCTTCAGTGGAGGTACCACCACCTCTGATACTTGGTAGATGTTACAGGCAGCTTCTTCACAGCCAGATGGAGCAACCATCACAGTCTCAGCTGTGACTGAGCTGTCTTACCTCATCAGAGTAAGGCAATAAATGGCTTGGGGAAGTCTCTTCTGCAGCTAGGTTGAGGGCAAAGCCAATTAGCCCTTAGAGAATGACTTAAACAACCCAAACCTGCTCATTAGCTCTGTCATTGTCAGGAACAGAGCAGGTCACAGTGCTATTGTTAGGGTAGGTTGACCCCTGCTCGCTGCCCCATGAGCTCCCGGGGATCAAATGAGTCGGTTACTGCACACTGAGACCTGGCACAATAGCGTGTCTCAGTTCTCTAATCAAACTTGGCCGAGTGCAAAGATTTCAAGGGAAATAAAACCTATGAACCCAAACAGAAGACTCAATGAAAAGCAGAATTGGGAAGGTTGCAGAAAGAGCAGTTTAATCATGGTATTGCTGTGATTTTTGCAATGCCATCTATAGCAAGTAATTTTGTCATTACACTTATCATCACATTAAATAACCTACTTTATAGAACAACGAGATTAATTAATCCTATTAGTACAAACTTGCTAGAAAACCCTAATGAATCTAGGATTTATGTCTTCCTCATTCTAAGAGCCAGTGAAAGGATTGGGAATACAGGAAATTTCCTTGGTGGGCACTTGGTGTCCCCTCTTTCCTGACAGTAGATGGCTTCATTGTGAAAAAGGACAGTTCTGCTATTACTAAGGGGGTCTCAGTCCCTGTGCTCATGTCTCAGGGGGGCGTGACACCCTGATGGTGAACAGGACCAATTTGTGTCAGGAGAGATTCAGTAGTAGTGTGAAAACAACGAGAAGCCTTTGAGATGGGACCATCTGGTCCATGAAACTGGAGAATATGTTCAGGACAGAAGAGCATGGGAGGACCATTGACGGCTCCTCCAACCTCCAAAAATCTGTGGCACCACTTTCCTGCCAAAAGCCCAACAGTAACAGTCTGTGATGATGCCTTACTTGATGGGAGCCTGGTCCTACATGAGGCAGTGGGCAACCTTAAGCCATGGGAGGTTGCAGCCCAGGTGGGTTGCATCCCATTGGACTTCCCAGTGCCTTGCAGCGTCAGGGTGTGTTGCTTAATGGCACCTGGATCCAGAGTGAATGACACACAAAACTGCAGCAAAAATCAGGAGTGAAGGCCCTTAGGGGTGGAACAGGCAGATGGAAAAAAGCAGCAGGAAAAACTCTGAGCATCTGGCTGTGGCTTTGCATCTGTCACGGGAGGTTTGTTACCTTCCAGTGAGACACGACTTAAACAGTTTTCCAGGGGACTCATCAGCTCCCTTTCAGTCCAGGCAACACTCGGTGCCTGGGTCCTGGCACTTCACGTTTATCTTGTGATGTTTCCCTGCGCTCGAGCGGCGCCGGAGCCAGCCGCCTGGCAGAGGTTTCACATACTGGGGCACCCTCTAAAGGGCAGCCATTATTGCACATAAATATTCCAAAGGAATCTATATTTACACATCGGAGGAAGAGGAACACACAGCCTCCTCGCAGAACTCGGCACATTTGTTTAAGAACGGCTTCTTTTCCCCGGTATTCCAGTAAAGCATCTCTCCGGCAGCCCCAGCGAAGGGGCTTCTTTCCTCACGCTCTACATTGTGTTTACAATTTGCATTTTCTTCTTTAGATTCACACTTCTGAAAGCCCCCAGCCCCTGGGAGGGAACATTGCTGTTGACCTTGGGTGAAGTCGAGCAAATTAGAGCGCAGGGAGAAGTGAGAAGCTTTCATGGGACCAGAAACCTCCCCGGCTGGATTAGCGCTTTACCTGGGAACAGACCTTGTCAATTTGTGGAGAACGAGGAAGTTAACAATAGTGAATTGATCCCTTAGAGGATTAGTTTAATCCCACTGTGATAATCAATATAATAAGCACTTATTAGCTTTCTGTTCAAGCTGATGCCTCTCTCCAGAAGAGCGCACAAATCTCAAAGAGCAAAGGAACCTGCTGATCTCCATCACCGGCGGCAGGGGCTGGGGGAGGAGGAGGAGGAGGAGAGCAGGACAAGATGAAGAAGGGAGCTCACCAGGAGCACACAGAAGGACTCACTCTGTTCTGTGGTCCCCACCTGCCCCAAATAAAGGTTTTATTTCGGGAGGTGGTGGTTGGGAAAGTCACACATAGACACCCCCCATCACCAAAGCAACTCAGAAGAAAACATATTTCTAGGAGAAATGCAATTTTTAAAAAAATGCTGTCTTTGTTAGCATAGAAAATACTGTCTTGGTCCATGCGTTTTGTATCACAGTGAAGTTACTGAGCTGGCTCGTGCTCACAGGCCATCTGCTCAAGTCCAAATTGGTAAAAATCCTTTCACTTCATCCCATTTCCTCCCAGTTAGCTTTTCCTGGGGCTTTAATCCTGCATCCGTAAATAAACTTTCAATATGTCCCTACCCAAAGAGGCACTGAAAGGTGGTCAAGGAAGTTTTCTTTCCTTATTCTTGGCACTCAGCAATAACCAAATTCACCCTTGGACCGTACCACGGGGCTGGGTTGTGGGAGGTTAGTACTGAGGTTTGGATTTGTGGGCTCAGAGAATAAATCTTCCTTCCTTCCCTCTCAGCTTCACCAGAACAGCTTTAAACAACTATGTAATTTCAAAGGAAAGCCACGCATGCTATTTTTTCATGATGCGAAAGGATAAAGTTCTAGAAAACAAACTTCCTTTCAGGAAAGTCCTAGTTTTCAGGCCCTCCCCATCCCATGGTTTATACCAGAAGGATGTGTACAGGTTCTCAGAGCAGCACTTGGGACCCAGCACTCATTCTGGTGAACTAATTAATTTAATCAGAGCTCTCACCTTCTTTTCACCTTACTTACTAATTTCAGTGAAACATATTGCTTCTTTCAGAGATTTGTGGAAATATAAATAAAACATTGCTTTAGGCTGTTTACGCCTGTCTTGCCGTTGGAAATGCACCAGTCCAGTGATACGTTGATTTTCTCACTAGACTCATTCCTCATCCGGAGAGTTAATTGAATTGCCATTTTATCTGATTTCATCCTTCCCAGAAAGCATGCCTTGTGCTGGTACAATTTTCATGGCTTCATTACAACTTACACGTTTAAGAGCATGGAAAGTATTAGCGACCCCTTTTTTTTATACCCACACTATTCAGGGTACAAAGAGGGGTTTACATTTTCTGCTGCAGAGCAATGATACTGGTGACTGCCAGCACCCAAAGTGTCTACTCTACTATTGCCCCATTGTATCATAATTTGAATAGTCTGGGAAAATCTACAGCTACTGTCTAACATTATCTCCTTGTAGAGTACCGAGCCCAGAATCATCTCACGGAATCACACAGAATGATAGGGGGTTGGAAGGGACCTCTGGAGATCATCTAGTCCAACCACCCTCCCAAAGCAGGTCCACCCAGAGCACATTGCACAGGAACATGTTCAGGGAGAGAAGGAGACTCCACCACCTCTCTGGGCAGCCTCTTCCAGGGCTCTCCCACCCTCACAGGAAAGAAGTTCCTCCTCATGTTTAGGTGGAACTTCTTATGTTCAAGTTTGTGCCTGTTACCACTTGTCCTGTCACCAAACACCAATGAAAAAAGGCTGGCTCCTAAGGCACCAATCTCAGGACACCAATGTAAAATAAATGCCAATAAAACCCAGTCTGCTCCCAGATCGGGACTCCCATGGCTCCGTGGAGACAGGACTGACCTTTCCTTGTACATTATTCAAAGCAACACTCATGCTTAGCACAGTTGAATCTATGAACCAAACAAGTCCTCTTCTTTGAAGGACCAAGCCATTGCAGATGGGTACCAAGAAGTGGGTTTTGTAGAGCTCCAGGGTTGTTCTGACTCTGTGTGTGAAATGTCCATCACGACAGAGGGAAGGGCTACAAGGGTTCTTCTGGTTCAGCAAAGGTGAAGGAGGATAAGAAAGTTCTTAGCTTAGGAGCTGGAAGGTGAAAAATGGAAGAAGGTTCAGGTTTAATGTATGGAAAAGGTTTTCCAAGGCTCTCAAATAGACCTCCTTTCATAAGAAAGGTGGTGGAGATCACGTTTCATGGGATGCTCTCAGTCATGGTGCACTGAGCTTATAAACATTTACTGTGCAAATGATTAAAGCAACTGAATTGTCCATTGGGAAACCAAAGGGAGTAACATCAGCCCAATGTGCACAAGCAGTTGATGAAAACCAGACCTTAGTATTGTTGAGATGATCTAGGAAATTAGGATGGAGGCAGGGCATGGACATACTCCAAAAGGATGGAAAGAGATCAGGGAGACGGTGATGCTCTCTGCCCAGCCTGACTGGGACACATCACTGAATCCGGGGCTCTGGAAGGGACTGAACGATGCTGACAGAGCAACCTGAACATTTTTCTAACTTTCCTATTTTCCTTTGATTACACTAATTCTCACCAAGAAGTACAAATATGTCAGAAAAAAAAAAAAAAACCAAACCCTATTTCAGCTGATTTCTAGGACGAAGAAGTGCTCAGCTATCGTGGTGGTGTATCCCAAAGGTGTGCAGGGAATGAAACGATTGCTATCAATCCAAAATACTTCACCTGGAAAG
Source organism: Scolopax mira (assembly GCA_004320125.1). NCBI lineage: Eukaryota > Metazoa > Chordata > Aves > Charadriiformes > Scolopacidae > Scolopax > Scolopax mira. Next base: position 7,161 of record BJBW01014160.1, on the reverse strand, counting down.
TCTGCATTAGCAGCAGCAGTGTTATATTCTGTACTGTGGGGCTCAAGATCTTTTTTTCAGGTGCCCTGGCAAGTTAAAAAGAGCTTTAGGACAAAATTATATTGGGGCCCTGCTTCCCAAAAAATGGTTTTGAGGAACATCTGAGCCCTGTTTCTAATCTGAACTTCTCTGTTGAGCTTCAGCTTCCATCTGCTGATGGGTGTTTTTTCCCCCTATCTTTTTTTTTTTTTTTTTATCTGCAGCATTTAAGGCAACTCTCACAGTCCTCTTTCCACGTAGGAATCCCTGGACTGTGTTCAAGTCAACTCTTAACCTTTCTTTTGCAAAGCTGAACAGACCGAGCCGCTGTGGATTCTCCCTGCAAGGCTGGCTGCAACGAAGCACTAGGGCATGATTATTTTGAGGTTTTTCTGTAAATAAGTGTCTCCCTTGGGATTAAGGAGTGGGCATGAAGCACGCAGAGGGTCTGAAGTGGCACCTTTCTGGCTCAGCCCTAATTTCTGCAGCGAGTGATTAGGCACACTGCCAGCCTTTAAAGCACCGTCTGTTGAAGGAAAATAACATTAATGGAGGAGGTGTTCGCCACAGGAATGACATGATTACTTGACTGCTGGTAATGAGGGCTGAGGAGCAAACTGCAGCCAGATACTCAATGAAAATACTGCTCCCTGAAGCTGAGTCAGGGAGCTCTGAGATCAAGTTCAAATGGAGAGTCTCCTCTACGGCATGAAAACACCAGAGCTGGAAAGCTTTAGGATGCTGCCAGAAGGCCATGGGCTTCAACACTACCCAAAGCACGTCAGAGAGCATCAATGCCTTTAGTTAAGTTCAGCCACTCAGCTACAGGACACACAGCATACCTCTCTGGAGACCAGAGTGGGCTCCAGGTCAGCTTGTCCTGCACTGGCATGAGGATAAAGCCATCGAGTGCACAGAGGGACTGTCCCTGTCCCTACTGCTCGGAGCAAGGATGGATGAACCATCCATCAGTGGTGCAGCTCAAGGTTTTGCCCCAGAGTTTTGAAAGATGAAGGATTTGGGTTAAAGAAGATGTATTATATTAATTATGTTATATTATATTAGACATATAAAAAAAATTTTTATGATGAGGGTGATGAAACACTGGCCCAGGTTGCCCAGAGGGGTAGTTGGATGCCCCATCCCTGAAAACATTCAACGTTAGGTTGGACAGGGCTCTGAGCAACCTGATCTAGTTGAAGATGTCCCTGCTCATAGCAGGGGGGTTGGACTAAATGTGCTTTAAAAGAAGTCCCTTCCCACCCAAACCGTTTTGTGATTCTACGATATCACCAAAAAAATAAGAATGCATGTCAAAGACAAATTATTTGACACTTTGCAATTCCAGAATTAACCTTATAAAACGTCTTAGTATGAGATTTTATGTGGAAGACAAACAGTTTTAGAGAAATGTCTTCAGTTACTATTACTTAATCTGAAATCAATACATTGCTTACATGAAATAGAATTAAAGACTACTTTACAGTTGTCTGATTTCATTCCTCAATAATAAAAATTGATCCACCTTTCTTTGAAATTAAGGGGGAAAACCCTGCATAACTGGCTGTTTTCAGCAACACTTGTGTAAAAGCTTTACCTGAAATACCACAGAATGACTATTAATAGTAATTCACTCTACTAAGAAGTCTCTCCACTAAGAGACTGGGTCAGGTGCTATAATGCACATTAGCAGGCAGCTCCTGTCATGAGGATTTTATTTTTGTAAAATGAGGAGGAACATTAGATGAATGTGAACATCTTCTCTGCTACCTCTGTGAGAAACTGAGGCATGGGTTCAGTGCATGGCCTTTGTCATGGCTAGTTAAAACTTCTCAGTTTTACTGACAGTAAATGAGTGCCTGTCTCTTGGGCAAGCCATTTGCTGGATAAGAATCCTAAAAAAGCTGATGAACTTCATTCTGGACTTTCCGTGACAGTAAACATCTCAAGGCTGCTCTCCAGATAAGTCAACAGGAAATGGAAATGTGACAACATGAAGCCAATTCTGCATCAGATCATTCACGTGGGGAGAGTAGTGAGTTTAATCGTCATGCTTTGGGCTACTCTTCATGCTTTGGGTTTCTACATCTCCGCTTTCTTGAGCGTTCCTCTGCAGAGAAGCCAACACTAGACAGGCCTGGCAACAAGAATCAGGGTGGAGGACCTGAAATGTTTATTAAGCAAATTGCTGGGTGTTACACTAATGTTCCTGCCACATGGCAGTGCTTGTGGTCCCCCTCACTTGCTGATAAGAAAAGACTGAAAACATCCACTTATAAAACATACTTTGAATAGGGAAAAGTGGCAATTTAGATTCTTATTCTTTCTATTCTTTGTAGGGGCAACTAAACAGTCAAGGCCATGATTTAGAGTGGCGCAGTAGATGTGAGTCCTGAAAAGCAGTGAGTACAAGATCTTTTTGTGCTTGAGCTGTGCCATAATTGATGGGCAAGTGCAAAACATGGACACGCTCAGGTGGGAAGGGACAGAGGCATCAGCGGTGATGGAAGCCAGCAGAAGAGCCTTGTTCAATTAGAAGTGGTACATCTGACTTGGCTTTTGCCAGGGATGAAGAAAGCACCGTGAAGCACAGCTTTGCAGTGGGGAGACATGGCTGATGGAACACAGAAAATGGCTGGTGAACTTAGGTGAAGTAATTAATTAAGCAGTGATGAACAGCATGACAAACCCGGGAGGAAAGGAAGACAACTAGTGTGGAAATGTCTGATAAATGGGAGGAAATGTGGACATGAAAGCTGTCCCCTGGCTGGAGAAGGTGGCAAAGCCCTGAAGACAAATTAAGCACTGACCACCTGAAACCACTAGCTGTGGACGTGGTGTGCCAAGACCAGACCATGCAGTCTGGCAAAAATGTCCCTTTGGTCCCTGCTGGGGAAAACTTACAGCCTCCTGCAGAAAGTAACATAAATACATCGGATCGATTTCCTTGAAGTAGCATAAATCCATGAAGTCAGCAAAGCCACACTGATTTACTTCCCATGAGGAAATGGCCAATAAAGATGATGTTTAATCACTGTTTCTCTCCTTCTGTGTGACACACAAATCATTCTCTGTTGCCCTCATGCTGTGACCAATAGCTTGGGCTTGTCCACAGCCCCTTGCAGGAGCCCAAACAGAAGAAATAGAAACATCAGCATTGCCCACATCACTGCTGATCTGCTCCAGAGAGGGACCTCCCTCGTGACGGGTCTCATTTCACTGTGTAATTTCGCTTTAACGTCCCAGCTGTACTCATTGCTTTCCCTTTTCTGCGTTGTACCCCACATACAGGAGCGAGTCTAGAGGAAGGCCACAAAAAATTATGGAGGAATGAAAACCTCTCCTATGAAGACAGGTTGAGAGAGCTCGGGATGTTCAGCCTGGAGAAGAGAAGGCTCCAGGGAGACTTTAGAGCCCCTTCCAGTCCCTAAAGGGGGTCCAGGAAAGCTGGGGAAGAACTCTTGGTCAGGGAGGGGAGGCATAGGATGAGGGGGAATGGTTTTAAACTACAAGAGGGTGGATTCAGACTAGATACAGAGAAGAAGTTTTTTACGCTGAGGGTGGTGAGAGAGTGGTTCAGGCTGTCCAAGAGGTGGGAGATGCCCCATCCCTGGAAACATTGAAGGTCAGGCTAAACAGGGCTCTGACCAACCTGGTCTAATTGAAGATGTTCCTTCTCATGGCAGGGGGGTTGGATCTGATGACCTTTAAATGTTCCGTCCCACCCAAACCATTCAACGGCTGGTCTCTTTTGGGCTGCATGAAAGTGCCTCTGGGAAGAGGTTACAAAAGCTAAAAATTGCCTTGTCTTCACTAGAATCTTAACTGGAGTAAAGTCAAGAGCACATCTATTATATTCATAGTAAAGACAAGTCCTTCATCATCTGCTTGTAATGTGGTACTTACAACATCAAGAGGTAACAGCATTGGAAATTGGTGTAATCAGTTCCCAGAACACAAGCCCTAACACAGTAAAGGGAAATAACAATAACACAAAAATAAATTGCTACAGTTACAGCTGCTTTATTTCTCTCATATTGGTAGAAATTTAATATCCCACTAGAGCTATTTAGTTGTTTGTTTTAAAGTTAACTTTGTCCTTTAGGAAAGAAATTGTGAAGAAAACTGAGTAGATTTGTCCAATATCAGAGAAACATTAATCTTCCCTACTTAAGCAGACAGTCCATGGTCCTTGCTTCTCCTGCAACCAGCGTGGAGGCTGTCTTGAGGACCATTACTCATCCTGTCTCATGTACTATACTTAAGTGTAGAACAAACCAAAACTCTCCTATAGGAAAACTGTCCCATGTGCAATGAAGAACCAGACACTGGAATGCTGCTCCTCCTACTTGCAGGATGAGTAGCCCTGAGTTGTGGTGGAGCAGAGTTGTCCCATCTGAGCATCCCAGGTACCCACATACCCATCGGTGAGAGACTGCGGGATGCACATCACACTAGGAAGAGCTGCCACACTCTCAGCAAAAGTCCAACTAATCCTGACCTTTTTGGACAGCGTTTTGGGTGGCCAAAAGTGGATGTCAAGGGAAGAGTATATACACATAGAAGACAGGTGTTATGCTTGCCTGAGTACTCTATCCACTAGCCATTTGCAACTCACGAACTGAACAAGTATCTGTGTAATTCAGTGACTCTTAATGATTTTTTCTTCCATGAATTAGTCCAGTCTCCCTCTGAAGCTGTGCAGTCTCCTCCTGGAGTTGCAAACACTGGCAGAAACCCATTTCTCTTGTTGCCTTTTCCACAAAACCTGTTTATCCTTGGTAGACCTCTAGCGCGAGCCAAAGGAGGCAGGACTGTGCTTCAGACAAGCACATTAAATGGAACAAAATAATGTAAATTTGATCATATGAAGAAAATTAGTATTATAGAAAAAATATCTAGTGGAAGACATTCTGACAGGCTCTCACCTACAAGTGCCCTGTTATTTTCACATGTGCTTGGGTGCTGATGCTTACAATAAATTCTTCCTGCATTATGGGACTGAATTAAGTGGTGCCTGAATGAATAGCACCTCCTGCCTCAAGAAGATAAAGGTCTTGAGAGGTTGTCAGGTCTGCTGGGAAAGCATTGGACAAAGACTTGGGCTCCAATGCTGGCGGAACTTGTGGGCAAGTTACTTCACTCCTGTGACTTTCTTCCCCTTTCTCACATTTGTTCATCTTGTGTGTCTTGAAAGTGAGAGCTCGTGGCAGGGGGGAGCTTCTCACTAAGGGTCATGTTAGTGCTGTCCTGTCCTTGTGGGTTTAGAGGAGTCTGTGCCTCTCCTGCTATATCCCCTCCACTTTGCTCATTCCCAAATGCTATGAGAAGAAAATTATGCCTTGCTGTGGTCCTGCTCCACAGATCCCAATGTTGATTTGGGTTTGTCTTTAGCTTTGCAGACATACTTTCAAGAGCAAGTACCCAGAACCTCTACAGCTACAAATCACTGCCATAAGCAACATTAGACAACAAGAGACCATGTTCTACAGACCACTAACCTGAAAAGATGGCACTGAGCCCCCACCACAGTGCCAGATAGCCTGGAGAGGACTTCAGCAACTTTATGGCCAAGGAGGAGACCAGGACTAATAGGGACATGGTGTCACATTTGAACCTAGCATTTATGACCCCATTCCCATTGAGTAGAAACAATTTTGATGTCTACACTGAAAACCTCATGGGCTTCATGAGACCCAGACAACCTGCTAATAATGAGACTTGAGATGGGTCTGTTTATAGAAGGCATAGAGGTGACTTGCTTATCATTTACAAGTGCCTACATGTGACACATTTTCTGAAGATAGAGCACTCTTTCATCCAGTAGGAAAAGGAATAATTAAGGACAATATTTAGCACCTAGACCTGGAAACATTCAGACTCGAAACAAGGTGAAATTTTTAACGAGAAAAACAATTAGCCACTCAAATAATTTATTTAAGCCTGTAGTGGCTCTGATACCACTTGTAGGCCTTAAATCAAGGTAGAAAATGATTGTGGGAGCCCTGACGTGAGCAGAAGCTGCAGACTTGTTACCGGCATTTTAGGCAAGACGCTCCGATCCTCAAATACATATTTTTAGCAAATCTAAGCAACAGGAAATTTTACACAACACAAGTATTTTGAAACAAACCCCTGCGATGCATCTAAGGGGCATCTAAGAACTTTGAGGGTTTTTTGTGGGGCTTCAGCTCACCCAAGATCAGGGAAACAGTTTTGCTGAAAAGTTCAGCTTCTGCTTAGTTGTCACTATATTGGCAAATTTCCTAAAGGTTTTGGCCAGCTGGTTGCTTTCAAAGTTTGTGATCCTTCAACCCATGGTACTTTCAGGTTATTTCTACAACTTCTTTGTTAAAAATAACTAGCACTGACTTGAATTCATTAAATACCTGGCTCCTGTTATTGCCTTGCTCCTCTATGCAGTGGCACAAGCTGTAATGCTACTTAAAATCAAAATTTTACACTCACTGATGTGTAACAGGCACATACCATTAAAAGAGTCTTACCAGGAAAGATTATCCATCAATTTAAATAGGTCATGCATACACTTAGCATATGTTACATTAATTCTCTTACATGCAGCCAATCACACTGGCTAATTGAAAATTTCTGTAGTCACAACCAAAGAAAGTCATTTCTCTGATGATTAATAAGCAGGGAGTCTGGGGAAAAAAAGGAGAAAAAAGAATGGGAGGAAAAAAAAAAAGAGGGACGAGACTTGGTGTGAAGTTTAAGAAGAGCTGCATCCTAAAATGGACCCTCCAGTTGCTGGACCCTCCAGGTGCACCCTCCAGGCACCATCACCTCCATCTCCATGCACAAGAGCATGGAGCAGGGAGGAACCCAAGTAGGAAGGGACCCCTCAGCATCTTGGGCTGCATCAAGAGAAGTGTGGCCAGCAGGTAATTCTGCCCCTCTACTCTGCGCTTGTGAGACCCCACCTGGAGTGCTGTGTCCAGCTTTGGAGTCCTCAATGCAGAAAGGACATGGACCTGTTGGAACGGGTCCAGCAGAGGGCCACGAGGATGATCAGAGGGATGGAGCACCTCTCCTATGAAGACAGGCTGAGAGAGCTGGGGTTGTTCAGCCTGGAGAAGAGAAGGCTCTGGGGAGACCTTATAACAGCCTATCAATATCTGAAGG
>BJBW01014159.1:0-13196 GCA_004320125.1 Scolopax mira | reverse complement strand
GTAGCCGGGGGGGGTTGGTCTCTTCTCCCAAGGAACAGGCCATGGGACAAGAGGAAGGGGCCTCAAGGGTGGCAGCTTCTTGTGGCTCAGCAGAGCTCTCTTTAATTCCCCCAGGTATGAGAAATGGGTTTTATATACTGCTGGAAGATAGTTTTATTGGTCTGTCTGTAGCATTTTCACAAGGGGATTTTTTTTTCATTCTGCCTTAGTGCAATATTTGTTGTATTCATGTATCTTTTGATTGCTGAAGACATCATTTGAGGCTTTCAAGGCAGTAAATACGTGCCCAGATGTACTTGATTGGGCTGTAAAGTAACTCATGTTTTACTGCTTTCCCTCTTGATGGGAAACTGCTGCTGATCTCGCTGCAGCTTCGGAGCAGCCATCGCTGTCCTTGATGGGCACAGAACCAGTATCAGAGAGAACAGTTCCTCCAGCCCCCCTGGGATCAGGTATTGTGATGCCACTGACAAACTCCTCCTGCTCCTCTGCCTTCAGCAAAATAAAGTGAAGTCTGTGAGGAAAGGATCTGTGAAGATGCCAAGTCCCTTTTTTCCCCCTGTGGTCTTCTCCATCTTACTGGATATGCCTAAGATATGCCCTTAGGTATATCACGTCTCAAATCTTGAAGCAACTTATTTATCAGCTAATTCACTTTTGTCTGGAACTCATTAAAGACTGACACTCTTCTAAAACCCACCCAGGCAGTAGCTTTGCAGGATATGTCGGGTGTTCCAGCTTAAAACAAATGTTAAATCTATTCACAAACTGCCATTGAATTTTATTCTGATTGTTTGGGTTTGCAGCCCCCTTGTGAAAAAAGGGAAAGTTACCTTTTACACATTGACTTCTTTTGTTTAGTTGGCCTTTTTTTTTTTTTTTGTTCCCCCCCATCTGAGTCCCAGAGACTGTTCCTCTTGGGGACCCACACATTTCTTTAGCAGCAGGCTTTTCTTTATATCACCTCAAAGCGTTTAGATTGATGGAAAAACCCAAAAGCTTGGGTCAGATGGGCTTCTTTGTGCCTTGGAAATGTGATAAGCCAGCTGAATTGCAGATAACTAAACGTTAATGATCTTAACCCTCTCTGGCATCACTGTTCTGACCTTTATCTCCCCTTCTTCCCTTTCACCAGGTAGGGATATCACTTTCTCTTACATCTTCCAGAGCAAATCCCCTCTTGCTTGCTCTGATTTCAGCTGGAGGTCTCAAATGTTGGTGCTGTGTGATTTTAAAAAAAAAGGGAGGATGTGGGGTGTTTCACAGGTGACCTCTGCACAGCTGGCATCTCAGTGAGGGCCCAGCAAAGTCTGGGTGTCACCAGGACTTTGCCACCGTGGTGGCTTTGGTGTCTCAGGACACTGATATATCACACTATTGCAGGGAATCTGCTTTATTTCATGTAAAGCTTTTGAGCAAGACTACAAAGATGCTGAAGGGCCTGGAGCATCTCTCTGATGAGGAAAGGCTGAGGGACTTGGGGCTTTTTAGTCTGGAGAAGAGCAGACTGAGGGGGATCTGATCAACGCCTCCAAATCCTTCAAGGGTGGGTGTCAGGAGGATGGGGCCAGTCTCTTTCCAGTGGTGCCCAGGGACAGGACAGGAGGGAATGGGCACAAACTGGAACAGAAGAAGTTCCACCTCAATCTGAGGAGGAAGTTGTTTGCTGTGAGGGTGGCAGAGCCCTGGCAGAGGCTGCCCAGGGAGGTGGTGGTCCTCCCCGTTGATGGGATATGGGCAAAGACTGTTTTCAAGATGTGCCAGGAAGTAGCTGCTTTATTAACAGCAGATTCCAGAAGAGCAAATCGGGAAGCTCAGTGATTTCTAGACTTCAATAGCAATTGTGTGTCCGAGCACTGGGGTTTTCAAATTCTTTATTTTGCTTTCCTCCTTCTGAGCCATATTCTCATTTTGCCTGTTGAGAAGGCAGAGAGAAATCTATTGATAACACAGACTTTGTGCAATGGAAAAATCTAGATTACTGTGGGTTTTGCTTTTTTTTATTGTGGTCCTTGGTGTACTGGTTATATTGCTGTCTGGCATCATTTAAAAAAATAAGAATTGCATTTTCTCTGGCTAATAAGAGCTGCTGATGCATCTGCTCTATCATCCCTGGCTAAAGAGCAGTTCCTGAAATTAATACAGAAACTGATAAAGAAAATGTAAAATCAAACTCGGGTTCTGTTTGTAATCTGGAACAACTGAATTTTGGCACGGGCTAAACTTAAGTGTTGGAGACAAGGGGAATTATCATTTCCATCTACCCTTTTTAATATGGGAGCTCTTGTACACAGAGGAAAAGCTGTTTTCCTTGTAATCTGTTTTAAGAAATGGTGTGTGTGTGTGTGGCTTGCCCTTGGGCTGCCTCTCCTCACCTGTGACTAATGAGGAGCGTTAGGTGTTTCTAATAAGCTCTTATCTGGCTGTTCCAACACCCGTCCTGCTGCTGGTACCCTTCAGAGTCCTTCTGCTCAGCTCCATCTCCAGTTTCTGTAATGGAGACACTGGAAACCAACCTGGGGAGCTCGTGTGTGCAGAGCTATCGGGTGAAGGAAGGTAGAATTTCCTCCAGAGCAGGGTCTGTGATCAGTAGTGGATTCCCCAAAAAGCAGGCAGGGAAGCACAAGGATTCCCAGCACTTCAGTCACAGTGTCATGTCTGAGTGTTGGTTTTCTTCCCCTATTCCCTCCTCACTCCTTCTCTTCCATTTTTGCCCCCTGGGAGAGGGGAGAGATCTCTTTCGGTGCCCCATTAAACGTGCAAGGGAGGAGCATCTCTCTCGTGAAAATATTGCTGCCTGTTGTGTCTAAAAAGTGTGATGAGGACAATAAATAGAATATAGAGCCACGATGGAAGCTCTGGCCTGTGGTTTCTTGTGGAAATGTGTGGCCTTAACTCAGAATTCACTCTGTAAAGAGCAGGTAGTTCATAAAATGTACCATCAAAGGAGATGCTGAGTTTGCTAAGGGGTGGATTCCTTAGTCTTGCTCACCTTCTGGAGGGAGGGCATGACTGATTTTGAAGGGCATGGTTAATGGTGACTTCAGTTCCTCTTAAGTGTTCCTAAACATCTTAAATATTTAACCTAAAATACACGGGTCGTTAAACCTGTCAAACTGATTAGCTCAGATACTGGTGTTTATGTAGAGCCCATCTGGGCATGGGAATTTGGTCTGAATCAATGACCTCTTGCATGGAGAGATCTTCTGGCTGTTTTTACTTTCATAAGTAAGTTTCCGAAGTGAAAACCCAAGGATTAAATAAATCCTAAATCTCTCTTAAAGGTACTTCTAGGCTGAGACTGGGGCAGTTGCAGGTTGGGGTGAAGAAGCAGAGATCAGTGGTAGGTTTGAGTGGGGGATTGTCCTCTGCAGGAGGCTCAGGGATGAGGGAGGAGATGGTAACGGGCAGCTCTGGCTTAAATTATCAAATTTGGCAGGTGTCAACCTTGAAAACATAAGTAGATTGAAGTCTGGTGCATTTTCATGCTTTCTTACAATGGTAAAATGCCAGACAGGGTTCTGAATTCTCCTCCTGTAGTTGTGCTTTAAAGCTGTCACCGTGGTCAGGTGTCACTGCTGAGGCAGCCTTTGAGGTCCCAAAGAAATGGGAAATCCAGACTCTTCTCCTGTTTGCCCACACTAATACACCAGCTGATGCTGCAAACAATGTTCTTTTATCTGGTCTAATCTGCTTTTGGTACCTGCAACTTTCTTCTTGCTCTTATTTCTCTGAAGTTGAGGAAAGACAGTGCTTTGTAGCCCTGGTGAGACTGTGGTGTTCTCAGTTCGGGGATGCTCCGAATGAGGGTATGGTGTTCTCTGCTCAGGGGTGCTCCAGCAGCTGGGTATATTTGAGATATATATACATATTTTTAAATGAGCATGGCATCACTGACCGCTCTGGCTCCGATCTGCGCAGGGAGAGTTTGTCATCTGTGAAGGTGGAGAGGAAACAAACAGCCCCGTTCTTGAAGCATCTCAGGATTTGCCAGATGAGGGTGTGGGAGAGTAAGGGTGTTCTTTACTGTACCCCAAAAGGAGGCTCTGTGGATGGAGTGAGGAAGAGAAGGATGCCTCTTGTTTTACAGGTTGAACAGTCTGTTATAATTTGGCTACTGATAAACCCATTTCAGGCTTGTTTGCTGGGGATGTGACCTCAGGACTTGCAGCTGGAAACCTTGTGTGTCATCCTTACCCTCCTTCACCTGCAAACAGCACCTGGCTGCCTCCATGGAGCAAAAAGGAAGTGTTAAATGTGACTTGAATAGAGTTGACCTTGAAGTTCCTTTGTAAATTGAGACCAAGAGTATCCATGCAGTTGAGGAATGGAGCTATTGGAGCAACTCTTATCTCCATCTGGAGAACGAGGCTCAAGGTAGCCCATCAGCTCGGCAGCATCTCGGGTTAAAGAGGTGCCAGTTGTGGGTTAGATGTTGGTGAGAACTTATAGTCACCTCACCTCCAGGTGTGAAAAAACTTAACCTGTTTGTTAAACTTTTAAACTTTGAAAAAGTAGGAGTCAAATCGGTGCAAGTGAAGAGGATGTTGGGTTGGAAACAGCCCTCTGGTTGAGCTGGAGTTGTTATGGATGGGTGGCCCACACTGTGCAGAGACTAATGGATGGAGAATGTGGAGCTCCTGGTTGTCCATGCCAGCCTCTCAACGGTTGTCCATGCTGGCCTGTAACAAAACAGATGTCCCAGGCATTCAGTTTAGATAAAAAGAACTGTCCAGAGCTGAGAGACCTTATAAAAGATGTTTTAAAGACTAGAAAAAGAGAATTTCTTAAAAGAAATAAGACCTTGCCAACAAACCTGTTTCTTACAGTTGTGGGCCCAGGAGACTTTCTTGGTGGGGTGCTCTTTGGCAGTGGCAGATGAGGATGAGCTGGACCACTGGGGTTTCCAGGAGCCTGGGCTGATGTGAATATCAAAACAACTTACTAAGTAAGAGCTTCTCATCGTCTGGCGTCCCCAGCTGTACCTGTGCTAGTGAATTATGGGATGCTCGGTGACTCCGGGGAGTTGGCGTCTCTGCTGTTTGTTTTGGGAGTATTTCCTGGTGCAATCTTTGCCCTTGGGGCAGAAGGGCTCTCCCAGACACTGGTGGATGCTGTTCCAGAGCTGCCAGGGATCGAGACAGTTCCCGAGAGCCCGTGGCACGTACCCACCATGGGCTCAAGAGCAGGACTTCCCCGTGGTCCCGGGCACATGAAAGTCCTCTCTTGCCACAACTTCCCAGGGAGGAGGTTGCCTTCGTGTTCCCTCGGGATCGCAGGAAGCACAATCAAGTTTAGCAGCCTCTCATTAGAGGACAAGTGACATTTGACTAATGAAAGCTGCTTTATTTTTTCCCCTCTTTCCCCTCCTGGGGGGATCATTAGTGTTCAGCCCCCGCAAAGGCAGGAACGGCCACAGGAGCAGCTTCGCTCGTGTTTAGTTTAACCAAAGGGTGTTCCTTTCCCAGTCATCGCTGGAGACCTGACTCAGGTTCTTCCTGCTCCTCTTTTCAACGTGGATGTGACAATCTTTACTCTGAATCTCCACAACATCTTCAATTTTGGCTCTGTGCTCCCCCAAAAGATGGCAGGGTGTTGGGTAACGCTGTCCATGCGCTTCGACAAATCAAGCGTATGACAGGAGTCCCAGTGGGTCTGTATTGATTAGATAATTCAAGAATTCTTCCAACTGTTCTCTTTAAAACCTTTATTTTTAGATGTAATTTGGGGAGGCTGGAGGCTTTGTATGAACTGCTCCAAAAATAAATATTTCAGAAGAAGATTTAACTTGAATGTGGACAACAATTGTCTTTTTTTCTTATGCACCAGAGTTTGTGTAAGGAACTGGTCAGAAATGACTATTTGCCTTAAATTAGCATGCTCTGAATCCAAATTAGTGCTGCTTCCCCCAGGCTCCTCATCCCCGCAGGAAGCGAGAGGCGCTATTGGGAATAAACGGCAATAGCTAATTTTGGCTGATTTAGCCCTGTTTAGCAGTGGGGTTCCTCGACTCTGGAAAGAGCTACTTCAGTCTGGCTGAAATCACCTTTTTTTTACTGCGCTTCTGTTGCGAAGGAAAGCTGTTTGTGTAGAAAACTGGTGAATTTAGAGAAGCCATTGACACATTCAGTGATGGAAGCCCAAGGAGCTCAGGAAGCAGAAGAGCTGAGGAACAAGAACTACTGGTGTGGGACGTGGAACTGGCTCGTGTGGGGGCAGCAAACCCGCTGGGACAGTACACACACCAGGCAGGACCTGTTCTCTGATAGTGTGGGCAAGATAAACCCCAGGAGTGGGCGTGGAGGGGGATGGAAATGAAATTATAAACGGCTTTTCCTCGGCCGTGTTGCTCTTCGGCCTCGCTCGCATAAAGATTGTGTTGGGGAGAAATAAAGTCACCAAATTGGAATCGGGGTTGCAAGGTATGGACAGGTATCTCTTAACAGTCATGGAATTCCCAGCAATATTTTTCCAAACTGGGGAAACGTTTATGTCAATTTGGGGTAAGAAAGACAGATTACTTAGCACTTCTGCTTGTCACCCCAAACACGTTCTTTCCCACAGCTCAGCTCCATCTCCCCTCGTTCAGGGTCAAACCCTTCCCCCTCCTCCTGGGGCTCCCCTCCCTCATCAATGGAGGGATGAAAGCGATTGGGACGTGACACCGAGGACGTGGGGAGATGGTTCCCTGGGAGGAATGAATTGTTCTGGTTGGAAGGGACCTTTCAGATCATAGAGTCCAAAAAAGCTGGTGGGAACAGCTTCACTGAACTTATGGAACACATACAGAAAATAGGTGTGCACCGGATATACAGCTCCTGAATTCTTTTTTTTCTTATCCCTTTTTTATTTAAATTTATTTATTTAAATATCACCTCAAGTATCATTAATGTAGTCCATAAAGGAAAACAGCACGTGCTTTGTGAGTTGAGCAACGTGTCTGGCAATACCTGTTGGTTTTGCCTGGTGAATGTATTAATAACAGGGTGAGAGATCCCACTCTGGAGTTTGGAAGCACAGAAAATGCCATGGAGTGAAAGAGCCTTTATTGAAGGGGAAAAAAAAGCTTTATCTTTGCTTGTTTTCTTGCTTGTCTCAGGCAAAAGTGATAGTTCTGCTGTAGGAAAGCCTTTGGAGGGCCTTGTGTGGGCGCTCTGAATAATAAGTGATAAATCAAACTGTGGATGTTTTGCTGCCTCCTTAGCTCTGTTCATCTCCAATCAGATAAAAACCATCCTGGTTTTATCCAAGCATGGATCCTTCCTGGCCGTGCAGGTGTGTGCCCAGCAGGGACTTGGGGAGCATTTAAGCCATTATATGAACCCCTAAACTACTGCTTGATGTCCTAATCATCCCGGATTGCTTCAGCTTTAATGGCCTGTTAGAAAATAGCTATTAAGATGCAAGATGAGGGAGAAATTGTCTCGCAATTTTCGTGGTATATCCTTAATAGCTCAAGCTTGATGAGAAATAAGTTGTAGCTGGATTGTATTCCTGTGGAGGAGCAAACATTAAAGAAAGCTGCCGGCATGACTGCGCTGGGACTGTCACAAAATTTCACAGGATTTAGTGCATTTTATGTGACATAAATCATCCCTAATAAGCTTACATCCAAGTGCTCTGTAATTGTGTGGCTTCCTCTTCATTATACCTGTGTTGTGTTTTGCAGATAAGCACTTTCTGAGGACTGAAGGACCTGCTGAAGGGAACACCTGCTTTTGAGGTAGGAACAGCTTTTCTCCTGACATCTTTTAATTAAAAACAAAGGTTTGATACAGCTGTGTGTGCACACTAAAGCTTCATCTCTTGAGGAAAATACAGCCATCGTCTGTGAAGTGCCAGAATCTCCCAGCAAGTTTCAGTGGCAGAGCCTGAATGTTGGGCTACGACAAGTGGAGTGATAAATGGGCTCTGGGAGAGTCTGGGTGTCTTTAAAAGGCATTAATCGGGGAGCTCTGCGCTGGAACTTCTGCAGAATAAACACTTCTGAAAGACACTTCCCTTTCAATTCTTTAATGTTAAACACTTAACTGCTTTTTTGGGGGTATTTATTAAAGTTTCTAATGCTCCCCTGCTGCTGTTGAAGATGGCAGGCCTGGAGTGTGACTCGAGGGATGCCCTTTCTGGCCTGTTGGACCTTCTTTCTTGCTTTTTTTGCCGCAAAGGACAGACAGCTTGTTCAACTTGGTCACTCAAGTCTTTTTATCAGCGTAGGAGAACTAGAACAGATTAAAATAAGCAAACTAGGCTAAGAAAAAAAAACCCAAGTCTGATTTGATTTCTTAGGAATCTGGAGCAGTGGCTCATCCAGGTTTCTCATCCAGACCTTGCTTTGTGGAAGGCACCATAAATACACACTTTCAGTGAGGTCTATTGTTAGAGATTAATTCAGATGCAGGTGCTCATGTAACTTGTTTTAGTGAAGGAATTACAATTTCTTCAGGATACTTGTATGGACTGAGGGACAGGAGTGCCTTGCACCTTGCAGTTTGATTAGTGTGGCAGTGATTGTTCTCAAATGCTGCCAATTTCTTCAAGTCCTGGGAGCAGTATCAGCCTGTTTACTCTGTTAATTAATACTTTCTTCTGCCTTAACCTTAAGGTAGCCTAGAACTAGAGTGAAACATGGCACAGACTTGTACAAAAATGACTAAGCTCTTAATTAAATGTCAGTCTCTCAGTGCCATCCTTGGCAGGATGAACACAGAGGAGTTGAATGGATGTGGTTCAATTACAGCTTGTCTTATCATCATCATCAACTGCATCTGCTGTGATTTACTGAAACCCTCTGGAACCAGCAGTAGCCTCACAGGTCTCCTAAAGCTTTCTTAGGGGTCACCATAGCTGCCAAGTTCTGTCCTTTCAGTGGGGCTGATGTTCTCGTGCACCCAAGGAGGTGCTTGGGAGCAGCCTGGGTCGAGGGCAGCCACACTAGTTGTTCATACTGGGTGCCATGGCCACCTGCCAAACCATCTTAAGTCCTTCTCTAAAAGCTGTTTGAATAAAAGCCAAATAAGGTGGCTTATCTCCCCCGGGTGGGATGGAGGGTGGGGAGGTGCCCAGGATGCTGTGTGTGCTTTTTCACTCTGGCCTCGGTGGAGCTAAAGAGGTCACGGGAGGTGGGACTGTCACCTTCTGCAGGGACTCAGCGTGGTGTGCCGCTCAGCAGAGGAGATAAGAGGAGTGTAGGTGCCCTTCCCACACATTCTGCCCTTAAACTGCTTTTTCCTCCCTTTCCACTTCACTTAACTTTGACCAGGGTGGTCTTAATGTCTCCTTGGGTGTTTGGAACTGATCTCGTGCTTCCATTTGTGTTGTGAACTCCAGGTTGTCTAAGGGGGAGGAGTTTGCAGATCATAATGTTCTTCTCTTCTTTTCTCCACTGTACAAAAATGAGAGTTAGGATGTAAAGTGCCTCTCAGAGCCCCAGGGATGCCTGGAGTTGTCCAATGTTTCTTGTGCTGTCATTTCAGGACATGGAAACCAAACAGGTGTTTCCCACAGACTCTATTCAGCAGCTAAAAATGCTTCCTGAAGTAATTTATCCGGGAACATTTAATCCATGCTCATTGACTGCCTCAATGAATAAAGGCAACTTCCTCCCCAACATCCTTTGGAGAAGCTGGGTTGAGCAGGCAGGAAGGAGGAAGCATTGGTCTGAGTCTGGCTTTGGTGGCTGGATCTCGTGGGGTGACCTGATTGAGGAATATCTTGTTTGGTTTTGTGAAAAACACCCCCAAACTCTTCTCACGTTGTCTCTCAGAAATTAATGGGTTCTTCCTATTTATTCTGTTAAGAGGTTTTTTAACCAAGTAAATTACATTTTTGGTCATCTTCCCGGTGTTCTTAAACTAGAAATAATCAACTACAGCTCTTGTGGCACCTAGAACGTTGGTTATTGTGTTGGCTTCGTGTGTGTGGGGAGAAAGTACTTCTAAAAACACTTCCTGATGGAATAATGTGTATTTTTTTTTGGTATGACTGCTTTAGCTGGGAAGAAACATGCACAAACCCCAACTCTGGGACTGCTTTTATTGGTGAAAAGTGAGCTAGAATGGGGTTGCTGCTGCTGCAATCGCAGTAGGAGCCCAGGAGCTGTGTGACTCCAGCTCTGCCTGCGGAGAATTCCATTCGGATAAGGCAAGTGGGTAAGAAAACTCCCTCTGCCCCTGTGCTCGTGATTCCTTGCCCTCCAAGAGGCGTTTGCTGGAGGGAGGGACTGGTATGTTATCAGCCCCCCCTTTTGCAAGGGGGTTGAGGAAGGGTGTGCTGAGCTTCCGGGCTGGGAATGCTGAGAACAGAACCGAGGAGGTTTAACCCTTGAAGTAAGAGAGATCCCTTAGGAAGGAGGTGATGCTACCACGGCACCAACCACATCCCTCTTTAAGGAAGTCAATCCGTGCACTCAGAACCCTTTCTTTTTAATTCAAAACCATTTAAAAAGGTGGGGCTTTTAGTACTGCGGTAAACAACTGTGTGTTTGGTCCCTTTTATCTTTCCCTTTTTGGAAGGGAAACAGCCCGTGTCAAAGGGCACAAGAGTGTGATACTGGAGATTGCAGCCAAACCTGCAATAAGGAAGTGAATCATTCTCGAAAGAAACCCAGAGACCATACCTGATAACAGTGTGGGGAGACCTGAGAAACTTCTTTTATTGCTCTTTCTTTCACAAAAGCTCAGCTTTTTCTAACCAATGCCTCGTTTTTCAGCCGTAGTTTGACTGTATTCGTTATTGAGAGTACGGAAATATAAATACAATAGTGGTTGAGCTGCAGTAGCTACTCCCTTCCTCCTCCACTGGCTTCCTGCACACGTTTTGGAAGGTGGAAACCATTCTTCTGCATTAATTCATTTCAGAAATGAGTGTTCTTCCCCCCTGTTGCCACCCCATCGGATTTAAGAAACCAAAGGGTATGAGCAAAGAGGAATTATTACTCCTACGTGCCTTCCTTGAGACCAAGAAGCCTTTTGCTGTGGCTTCTCTCAGCGTTTTCTCGTGCTCCAGCCCGATGCAAGCACTGACCAACAGGACATCTTGGGTTTTCTCCCCCCAAAAAAGGTAGAGAGGGAACCTGATTGGGCGGAGAGGAACCTGATGAAATTGAACATGGCCAAGTGTAGGCTCCTGCACCTGGGGAGGAGTAACCCCCTGCACCAGGACAGGTTGGGGTGACCTGTGGAGAGCAGCTCTGAGGAGAAAGACCTGGGAGTCCTGGGGGACAACAGGATGCCCAGGAGCCAGCAATGGGCCCTGGTGGCCAAGAAGGCCAAGGGCATCCTGGTGGACATCAAGAAGAGTGTGACCAGCAGGTGGAGGGAGGTCATCTTTCTCCTCTGCTCTGCCCTGGAGAGGCCACAGCTGGAGCAGTGGAACCCAGAAGGACAGGGAACTGGTGGAGAGGGACACAAACAGGAACGTAAGAAGTTCCATCTCAAGCTGAGGAGGAAGTTGTTTCCTGTGAGGGTGGCAGAGCCCTGGTAGAGGCTGCCCAGAGAGGTGGTGGAGTCTCCTTCCCTGGAGACATTCCAAACCTGCTTGGACACATTCCTGTGGGACCTGCTCTGGGTTGGAGGAGATGATCTCCAGAGGTCCCTTCCAACCCCATATCAGTCTGGGACTCTGTGACTTAGGTTTGCAGTGATTTTGAGGTTTGTTTCCCCACATGTGGTTCTGCTCCTTCCAGTTGGGTCACTGGTAGCTGATGTTGGTCTCTCTTTCAGGTGGGCAGGAGTTTGGTCATTAACACCAGCTCAAGAGGATGGGAAAGGCTCAGAAGGTAGAACTTGTTCCTTTCATTAGCTCAGGAGGGTGGAAGCAGTTAAATTGACCTCAGGCTGTGGCCACCATGTGCTTTTTTTATTTATTTTTTATTTACAAAGCTTGTCATGAACTTTGTATGGCAGTAACAACTTGGTGGTGGAGAGTTATTTATCTTCCATTAACCGGGCCTTGCATAACCTGCTGCTTTTAATGTCCTGAATGTGTCTGTACCTGGGCTAATGCCATTCCCCTCTGGGAACCCAGGAGTTGTGGGATGCTCTCCTGGTGGGTGGCCAACTGCCTGACCCAACAGAGCTAAAGAAAAATCCCTGGGGTCCTCTCTAAGAATAACCATCACATGAGAGCAGGAGTGTTTCCCTGCTTTGGGGGAATTGCGGGAGCGTAAGGGCTGGGCTGGTGTCCCCCTCTGCCTGAAAGGGATGAGCTGTGGGTCCCGAGGAAGCAGAAGGCTCTGGCACGTAACCTTTAGCTTTCCTTGCCGTGGGGTTTGTCCGGCCGGGATGACACAGTTCTTTCAGAATGTCCTGTTTTTATAATTCAAGAATCTGATAAATACCCTTCTGAAGGAGAACGTGAATGTTGAGTCCTCGCTCAGCTTCTCATCTAGCGGCGTTTCATAGCAGGCCTCAGCCAGCAGCCTGGATGCCTTTTAGTGTGTTCCTGAGCACACTGGAGAGCTTTTCTGTACTGTGATTTTTTCCTTTTTCTCCCCACTCGGTAGCGTGGGAGGTACTGGAGCTGGTGGAGGCCTCTGGTGACGCTGCCTCCAGTGGGCCTGGATGTTCTGGCACGGCAGGAATGGATGCTGAGATAATGTCCTCTTGGGCAGAATTCCCTTTCCGAGAGAGCAAGTCTCCTCTCTGCTGGCCTGCAGAGCATTCTGGGTAATGGAGCACACAGATGTGCCCTTCTGTTCTCTGGTCCCCCAAAAGTGTGTGTGTTCCCCCTTTGGGGGGTTCTGGAGTGACTCGTCAGACCGTTCCCCACTTCACATATGACTCTGAAGCACAATGATTTCAGCATTTTTAAAGCTCTGTGCTTCTGCTTTGTTCTAAAAGGACTTCTGGTCTTTACCTTTCTCACTTGTGTGGGGGCACAAATATTCCTACTAATTCCTGGGAACATGGAATAGGTTTAATCTCCGTTATAGCTGTTGGGGAGATGCTCCAAGACCAGCAAAATCCATGCAGTGAATTTCAAAAGGTGGCGCAAAGGCAGCGTAAAGCCAGACTTGGGTGTCCCAGAGCTCTCCTGAACAGGGTAAGGACCCTGCTCTGCAGTTCTGAATCCTCTGGGTGGTCTCTGCTCCCACCCTAAACGTCTTTAGGGATTATTTTTTTTTATTATTTTCTCCATGGATTTCTAAGTGACCTCTGTGGAGATACAGGGACTGAATTTTGTTCCTGGCCTGAAGA
>BJBW01014158.1:0-54794 GCA_004320125.1 Scolopax mira | reverse complement strand
TAGTTGTAGAGAGTGATAAAGTCTCTCCTCAGCCTCCTTTTCTCCTGGAGAAATGCTTCTCACAGGGCTTGTTCTCTAAACTCTTCTCCAGCTCCATCTCTCCATTGCTCTGCTTTGGACACATAAATATTTTTTTTTTCAAAATCTACTGCCCTTTGACATCAGCAATTGCATCTTCTGAAGTTAGAGAGTGTAAACCACCTTTACCACTGTATATATGTCAATCCCTAACTTAGTGGTAAATAAAAACATTCTACACTCTGCTCACAACTGCACTCACTGATGTCAATGTCACAGAAACAGAGAGGATTCCTCTGAGTTGGTGGGTGCTTTTTTTTGAAATCTTGCTTCAGACCAAGTCTGCGAGTGGTCCTTAGAAAAAGCTGAGTATGTGACAATAGCTAGGTAATAAGAATGCTTAGACTACATCTAGGCAGATATGAAAAAATTGTCTGTCACCTAATATGTTTAAGTCCAATGTGTAGGCACCTTCGTTAGATCTAGACTCTATACGTGTAGCAGCTACCAAAACCTGAAGCTCTCATAGGGCTTTTATACCAGTGGGCATCACCTAAATTGTTGCACTGATAACACAACCAAAACCAAACCTTATGAAACTTCTTAAACAAGACAGGGCCTGTTCATATTTTAGGAATCAACAGGAAGAAACACCCGTGAGATTAATTAGGTGTGTTTCTCCAGAATGATAACACAGTCTATAGCCTACTGAAGTGCCTCTATACCAATGCACGCAGCATAGGTAACAAGCAGGATGATCTGGGAGACACTGTGCAGCAAGAAAGCTATGATGTAATTGTTGCCACTGAAACAAGGTGGGATGAATTGCACAACTAGGATGCTGCAATTAATGGTTATAAACTGTTCAGAAGGGACAAGTAAGGGAAGAGGGTCAGGAGGGTTGCCCTTTTTGTAAAAACATGGATTGCCTGCACAGAGATATATTTGAAAATTAACAATGAACAGCTTGAAATCCGGAGTGGAATTCACAATCTTGAGTGGCATAGGCCTAGTGAAGAGGAGAATCAGGACCCTGAATTTTAGGAGAGCAAACCTACATTAGTCTAAGGAATCAGTGGATGGGATCCTCTGGGAAACTGGCCTCAGGAATAAAGGACCTGAAGAGAGCTGGCAGCTCTGTTTTGCTTAGAGAGTGAGAGCTCTCAGTTCTCATGTGGAGAAAATCAGGAAAGGAACCAGTAGGCCAGCATGGCTGAGTAAGGAATTCTAAGTCAAACTAAAGTGTAAATAGGAAATGCACAGGCAGTGGAAGCAGGGATGTGTATCCTGGAAAGAACACAGGGATACTGTCCAGATATGTAGAGATGGGATAAGGTAAGCTAAGGCACGATTGGACCTGAATTTGGCAAGGGATATAAAGATTCATAAGAAGATCTTTTATAAGTGTGTTGATCAGAAAAGGAACATTTAAGAAAACATTCACCCCTCAACGCTCCTTGATAAATAAGATGGGAGAACTACTGGCAACTGATATAGAGGAGGCTGAGACACCCAACAATTTTTTTGCCTCAGTTTCCAAAGGTTTCTCTTCCCACATCTTTCAACCCCATGAAACTCAAAATAGGGGCTTGGGGACTGATGTCGCTTCCATCATAGAACAGGTCTGAGACTACCTGAGGAACCTGAACATACATACATTCTTGGCATCTGATGAGATGCATCCAAGGGTCTGTAGATAATGGGGTTTGTAGTTGCCAAGCCACTCTCCATCATATTTGAAAAGTCACTGGTAGACAAAGTCCCCAGTGATTGGGAAAAGGGAAAAATCACACCCATTTTTAAAAAAGAATGAAAAGGAAGACCCTGGGAACTATTGACTCTCTACTCCACTCAGTTGAGACCCCACCTGGAGTACTGCATCCATCTCTGGAGTCCTCAGCACAGGAAGGACATGGACCTGTTGGAACAGGTCCAATGGAAAGCCATTATCAGAGGGATGGAGCACCCCTCCTATGAAGACAAGCTGAGAGAATTGAGGTTTTTCAGCCTGGAGAAGAGAAGGCTCAGGGGAGACTTCATTGTCCCTCAATACTTAAAGGAGACTTTTAAGAAAGATATAGTGTGACTTGTAGCGATAGGGCAAGTCACAATGGTTTTAAACTAAAAGAGGATAGATTTAGACTAGATATGAGGAAGAAATTTTTTACAAAGATTGTGGTGAGACAATAGAAGAGGTTGTCCAGTGAAGCTGAGAATGCCCAGTGATTGGAAACATCTGAAGTCAGGTTGGACAGGTCTTTGAGCAATGTGATCTAGTAAAAGATGTCTGGCAGTGGAAGAGGTTGCTGGACCTAGATAATCTTTAAAGATGCCTTCCAACCAAACTGTTTTATGATTCTAAGATTTATTACCCTTTTTCTCTTGTGGAGCCCAATTCAAGATGCACTCTTCAAAATAGACCTGGTAAATAGAGCTAAGGAAAATAAACATCAAGAGACAAAATTTTTCTTGGCTGCCTATACTACATCAAGTACTGCATCAAGTACCTCAGTGGCTGGGGCAAGGAAATTAATATCATCATTGTAATGACTTGAGTAATATTTATTCACTGGGGAGACAGCTTAAAATTAAGACAGCAAATACTTATCTGAACCCTATTAAAGGAACTGCAAGTTATTAAATAGGAGTAACTTTAGACATGTAAATGCCATGTTGCTTGTGAGGTTACCTATGTTATATTGGTCTAAAAGAGTTTGCCTAAACTTTATTAAATT
The DNA here is from genome assembly GCA_004320125.1 of Scolopax mira. Lineage (NCBI taxonomy): Eukaryota > Metazoa > Chordata > Aves > Charadriiformes > Scolopacidae > Scolopax > Scolopax mira. The sequence goes on along the minus strand of BJBW01014158.1, from coordinate 52,041 downwards.
ATCTAACCTTGGATATGGATATTGATATTGCAGGAGTCTCTCATAGACTGATGAAAGTATGTGACATTGACTGTAAGGGGGTCTTGTGTCAGAGTGTTAAGATAGTGTGCCGCCATTCTAACCTGGAGGGAAATCTTGGGGTTTTGGCACTAGAAAAGTATTTTATCCAGCGGCAAAGTACTTGAAACTGATTTGTTCCTTCTTGTTCTAAAATTTTTCACTAATAAATTTTTATTAGTGATAACTCAGTTTGATACATTTTTTTCACAGAAGGACATAAAGTAGACAAACTTTTCAAGTATTTATAAAAATAGGATCCAATTAGGATTGTTCTATCATGTAAGAAATAGGTGAGTTTTGAAGTTCTTTTTTAAGTAGGAATACTATATTGACTGTTCATGAAACCACTTGGTTCATATTTTCTAATGTGATTTTAGTTTTCAAAGAAAATAAAAAAAAACCATGGAGTAGGAAAGTTGCCTGATTTAGTTTAGCAAGGCTTCTTCTCTTCATCAAAGTTTGCTTTAATTCATCAGTCTTGATACTGCATACAAAGCTAATTAATGCCATTAAAAACATTACATTTCTAAAAAAAAAAATCTCCTGCTCTCCAGGGAGTGGGATTGACTATCTATAACTTTGAAAAGAAATTGTTTGCTAATCATTTAGTTAATCATTTGCTAATTCATTGCAAATTACTGGAAAAATTCCTCTGATTCAGCACCTTTAAGGCAACATTTTTTCTGAAATATCATAAAACAATCAAAGTACACTCCTGCAATCCAAATGGAAGTCTATTTTACTCTAATATAGATGACAGTTTACTTCAATGAGCTACTGTGTGGCATGGGATTTAATGCTTTTTTACATAAATACCTCAAGTAAATACCCATAGATCTAGGATAAATAATGTTGAATTTTAGTCTGCCTATAGCTTTAATGGTTTTTGCTTCACTACTCTGAAGTAATTTCCAAAAAAATTCAGACCTTTACAGACATGGTTAACTGCTTATCCTGGGCAAATTAAATTAAGCCTCTGGCATACGATGAAAAGTTTGTTTCACCTAATTGAGCATCTAATGAGTGGGGATGAATTTAAGCTACTCATTGAAAATTTGTTTTTCAAAGCTTTTCTGATTAACATCCATTCAAATGGAGAAAGAAACACATTGCATTTATATATACATAAGCTTTTGAACGAAAGTTTAAAATAAGATTATGATCCCTCCAAAAGGTTTCACCTCAAATAACTGAAATTATTACTGAAATATCTTGTCCCACTTTTCCTTTGGATTCATACAATTGCCCCTTCTTATTTCCCTGGGCTTTTCTGTGCAATATTGTGTACATTCACTAAAAAGCTGAGCTCTTCAGAAGCTTTACTATCACTCTAATCAAACCAGCATGTCAATTTTCTCCCTCTAGAATATGCACCTGGAAACTAGATGTAGCTTTTTTACCATGAAAATGTCAAGCAACCAGGGAAAGGGGTGGATAAAATTTTGGACTCTTTTGAGATTACTGAAAGCTTTATACCTTTGACCTCACTCTATTTGATAGAATTCCTCTATGAATTCTTTTTCTTAACAGTATTGCAAAAGACTGAGATGGGTGCTTTATTCTTTTTTACTCATTATTACACATCAATAAAGCTCTGGACTCTATCTTGTCTTTAGGATAAAGGAAGAAATTCTTGTAAAGTAAAAAGTAAAAAAATTTTATCCTAGAAATCTTCTCATTTTGAGGAAACCCACAGGCTTTTAGACAAAGGATTTTAAATGAAGAGATTGTGTCCGAAGAAAGTTCACAGCCAGTTTTTCACACCACACAGCTGGGTCACAGTCCCGTTACTAAGAACTCATGTGGTTATCTACACTTATTTCCTTCAATTCCACATTTAAAAAAAAAATCCCTTGTACAGCAAAAACCTGATTTCACCATGTCTTTTTGAAGTTTGCACTAGCTTTTTTCCTTCAAAACATTTTGTTCTGCCTTCTCCTTCCTTTAAAATCACCACACGCTTTGTTCCTGCCTCCAGACCCTAATCCCTTCTTGCAATCACCCTACGGCTTTTGTTTGTTCAGGCTTTTCTTACCATTTCCCTCATCTCAAACTAGGTGCTTTCATTTAATGCCTTTATATCACCATCCATTTATCCTATGCCTCCACTGAATCTGAAGATGTGATTGAAGTAGGTGGAGGAATGCCCATGCTAGACTTAATCTAACTGGTTGTCTTATGAGATTATTGCTTTCAGTGCAAACCTTCCAAAATCTGAGTGACCTACTCAAGATGTGGACCCCTTTGCCCTGCAATCTATGACTCCACTTCTTCCCAACAGTGATTCTGAAATTGCCTGTTTTAGAGCTAACATAGATATCTATCCCCAAGCATGCCAGTCACCTTAATTCTGGCTGCATCAACTAATGTATAGCCCAGAGCAATGTGTGGCTTAATTTACTGGGATGGTTGTGTTCCTCACCCAGAGAGGGATTTGTCTCCATGCTCTGCTTCCACATGATTCTAGATTATGGTTTCATCAGCTAAGATTTCTTCCAATTCCTACAGACACTTCTGAAAGAACCTTATGCCATTTGGTGATAAAATAAGCTTTATTCAATTCTCAGAAGAGAATAGAAATAATAACATGGAAAACATGTAATTTTTTTAGACAATCTAAGTAGTTAAGCTTACTTTATTACAGAGGACCATTTTTACAGAGGACCTCTACCTGAGGTATTAATGTGGGCTTTCACTTGACCTGACCTCTTATGTTATAGCAAAGTGCAAAAATTTCAACACTGATCATCTAAGGCTAGAATAAAACATTCTTAGGCTTTCTCAGGGCTTCTCATTGCTAACGATCTTCATTTATACTTTTATACAAAGTGTTCCATAACACTTAAAAATGTTTGTCCTCATACTAAAAAATTAAAACACACCTTCTTCTCCTCTCCAGCTTGCAACATAGCCCAGGAATATGCTTTCACAGCTGCCCATGCTAAAAGGTATAATGCTTTCTTTGTGGTCTCTGGCAAAGCAGTACTTTATTCTGTGATAATTCAAGCTTATGGGTTTGTTTTATTTTTACTAAACAAGCTAACCAGTATTGTATTTGGACTTTTCTCCACTATATTACTCTTAAATACCAGAAAGGCTGCAGCTGCTCTCAAGTGTGTGTACCCTTTCTGATGTTTGCAATCAAAGTATTTACAATAATGACATACCATAGACTAGGAAGAATTTTCAGAGATGAAAGTGGGCTCAAAATGGAGTAGTTGGGAACCATTTATGTAAAGAATGGTTTTGCTCTCATTGATTTTAAGAACCCTTGTCAGCCTATACATATGGAAAAAAAAAAAATCTCCTCTCCATTTTCTCTCAGGGAAAGGAATAAGGAAGGGTAAAGAGTGCCAGTCTCCAAGTTCCCTGCTGGCAACATAATTTGAGATTTTTGTTCCATTTTGGATAAAGATTTCCTCCCATAAAGACTTAAAGCCTTTTGTATTCAGAGGGTTCCCCTGCATTTATGATGCTTCATTTCTGTTCACTTGCCTCACACACAGACCCATGGTCTTCAGTTTTGAGCAGCAGTTTTCACACTGCTGAAAAGAGGATTATGCTAATACCCCCTTTGGAATCATCTGTAGAAAACTGAAATTGTTCTTTCTACTGTTGTTCCTGACCACTGCTGCTTCCTCAATTAACTCTTTCAGCTTCTTTTCTTTTGTGTTAAGGTTTTTATTTAATGTCCACAGCACATCAGCCCAGAGTAGCATTCTCAGATTACTGTGTTGAGCAGATAGAGTAGGCACATTTCTTATGAAGCATATAATTCCAAGGAATCTTTGCTGGAGCAAAAGTATTACTGATGACAACAAATGCAGTCTGTCATACTCCTAGGCTTTCTTCTTTTGGGGATGATTTTTGTCTCAGGCATGCTTTTTTATAGAGTTACCTGTGTAATATCCATGCCTGTTTTTGTTGTTAATACTAGTAAGTATCACTTCAGGAAACACATTTTTGTAGCTCAGCGTCCAATCTAAAATCATTCAATTACCAAAATCCTTTCAGGTTTTTATAGAGAATTTGACTGCAATGATATTGGCAACTTCTCCAGTTTTATTCGTGAGCAAGAGATATTACAGATTTATCTCTTTCTTTTTTTTTTTAACTACTCTTCTTGCTTTAGAACCATGCATGCACACATTTTATAAATTTCACTGGGTCTATTTCTGATGCCTGCCCAATTGCTTTGTCAAAAATCAGGCTGAGGTTTTCATTTTTCTTTCACTTCCTTTCTTCTACCCCAATTTTTTTGTTCCAGACCCAATCAAAATGGATTCCTCCTTCTAAAGCATTGTTAATTTTGTCGTTCTTAAATAAAGTCAGTGGTTTTTTATAGTTTCCTTCTCTTTACATACAACACCCTCAAAGATTTTACTGTAATGTGAAATACAAAAATATTGCCCAAACTTTTTCAATGGTTTCAGCAAACTTTCTGTTTAATTGCTGTGCTCATCAAATATGTCAGAATTATCCATTTGGTAGAAATACGGGAAGGTTTCCTCTGTATTCTGATTCTTGCAGATACAGAATGCAACAGTAGAAGAATTTCTCCACCCCCCCTCCATACCTAGAATTTTTGGTCATTGACCCCTTCAGCCTTTCATTCAAGCAGTTTTCTTTTCTTAGCTCCTTTTAAATTCATCACCCTGTGGTATTGAGCAGCTTCCCAGTGCTTCTAGCTCTTTATCCTCTGTTGGCTAAGCTTCATGCCTGAAGCCAGGATGAAAAATTCAGCACTAAAATGAACCCCAATTATGAATACAGTCAGTTCCCTTGCTGTGGTAGAAACTCTGTAACTTTGAAATGGGCAATGAAGGACAAGCTACCACCTTCAGTTGGTGATTCCCATGAGTTACGCCTGTCTCAGTGCTGTGCCCTAAAAGTTTCAGAAATTTCCCAGGCTTCTCTCCTGCTGGGCAGAGCACAGAAGTATCTCACTTGGGACATCAGCAACCTACCTAAGCCCATTCACACGGGCAAAATATGTCAGGGGAACAACTCTGGCAGGACTCTGGAGATGCCTTTGATGGCTGTTGTGCCCACAGCTCCTTCACGGTTTCCGATGCTGTCTCAAAGTGATTTATAATCGTTTTCACTAGAAACCCAGTGAAGACACAGAGGAATTCCAGCTCCTCACACAGGGCCCTCAAAGTACCAAAGTAACTACAGCAGGGCCAGCTTTCTTCCTTGCAACTGAGTGAATGAAAGCTTAAGAGAGAGGGATGAACCACTTGTGGAAGAGTAATAACAGAAGCACAGCTTCAGACCAAACCCACACAGATTGTTGCATTGCTCTCTGACTTGCTGTGCCAGTATCTGTATCTTCTCTTTCCACCTTCTTCAGCATTACCAATTATTGCATTAACCTCCTACCAGCCAGTACCAACACCGCTTTGCAAGCCATGTGTGGCCTGCAAATACTCTAATGAGCAATTACATTTCTAAGATCTCCCTCAGGTGAAGTAGTGAACACTTGCACAGCATCACTGTGCTGAGTAGGTGCAGTCTTTTCAGCTAGCTAGTTCTCTTCCCCAGAGCAATGCAAATATGAGACTGGAAGAGTTAGTCTCATTCTTTTTTTGCCAGAAAGACTTCATTGAAAGAATGTTTGATCACTTTGTGATTCTGGATTGCATCAAGCTAGTGATTTATCCTCTGTATGGTCTTGTATCTCTTCATGTCTTCCAACACGTTTCTCTGCAGAACTGGTGTCTTGCCATTATGTTTCCAATACCTAAGAGACACAGATCACTTCTAAAAAACAGTCATTTTTGGCTTAATTTCAGAATGGAAGCTTGAATTTTATCTAGATTGCTGAATCTGAGTAAAGAAATATTATTTCTAAAGAAGTCTTGTTAATTAGATTTCTGTCTCAACACTTAAAATGCTTGTAGAAATAACAAGACAGCTAATATTTCTTCTCTAGAATGAGTCATTGCTTTCATATACCAATAGAGATGTCAAGAAGATTCTCTCCTTTAAAAGCTATAGGACAAGTTCATCTGTAACTTCCAAATTATTGTTCAAATATCAAGCCAAAATCAGTGAAATCTGACTGAGTATACCACAATATCTTTTTTTAATCATGCTTATTTTTGGAGTTAGGAAGTCATTGAAGATTCCCAGCTAGGGGAACTCCTTTACACAAAACTACTAAAATTAGGTTCAGATGTCCTAAGTGAGCAATAAATCTGTTCTTATGAAACAGACAAATCTATGAGAAGTACTTAGATTTTTCAGCACAATTCTCTGTAAGAATCTAACAAAACTTTATATGTGTAAGTAACCATTGTAAAAGATCTCAACTTTAAAAATAAATTTTCTTCCTTCTTGCACAAAATTAGAGCAGAACTTAAAGTACCTTTCTGTTGGAACCTTAGAGGAAATTTTTGAATATGTGAACATATAGATTATAAATCTTAAAAAATAAAAATAAAAATTGTTTCTTAGATGAATGACTGCTATAATAGTCAGAGCATCTGGTATAACACTTTAGTGACTTCTACATGAAATACGGTTTTGCTAACATTCCATCAAAATTCATCATTCTTTTGTAAACTAAAATGCAATCCATGCAGCTTGAAAAGCCTCCTAAAAATGTTGAGTTTAGATTTTGCCTATGACTTGTACCTTAATTTGAAGACCTCCATCTACACACAGAATAATCTCCCAGCTTTCAAGGCATTATTTTCAGCACAAACTGCACAACTACCAACTAAAGGTGAGAATGTTTTGGCATGGCATTGGTTATAAATACATCTCTAGGTATTTACACATATGTGCACACAGAGAGATATTTTTTTGTGTTTTGTTTTTAGCTTTTAGAAAGCCATTTATTATTCCGTGAATTTCAGACTGGGACTTGCAGTTCTTTATTAAATGAATGACAAAAATGTGAATGATACTGAACAGAAACATTAATATAAAGACTAATCAGTTTCCTTTTTTGTATGACTTCCATTTCAAGGTCTTCCCTTCTTCAATTAGTCTCCATGAATTGATTGTTTAATGCATAACTAATCTTGAACTTGTTCTTCTCTTCCTGATGGGAAAATTAAAGTTAATTTTGTTGAAGTCTTGGTGCTTATGTTGCCCATTTATCAAAGGGTGATATTTTCAAAATCCATGTGGCAGCTGTTCTGTTTCTCCTCAGCAGTATACATGGAAGTCAATTTTATTTACAAACATGTAGACCTCTACCCTACTTCCTGCAAATAAAAAAACAGGCAAACAAACAAATATTTTAATATGGAATTTTTCCCTCACAGTGGTAAGGGTGTTCCAATGTATTGCATTACAATAAGTTAAAAGATACTTCTTAGGTTGGAAGGTCTAAGCTGCTGCCTAAAAAGGGATAGAAACCAACAACAAAGGTTTATTTCTCTATAGAAGGCACCCAAAAAACAATGGATGTAAAGGCCCATTTATTTGTTACAGCAGCTATATTTTAACCAAGTAAAACAATACCTATATCATACAATTACTTAATATCAATCTGAAACTTGCCTCCATGCCTTTTGGGAGTACTTGACCAAATTCACCTTCTGTTAGTCCTCTATTTCAAGCTTTACCTTTTTCCAAGGGAATTTTGCTTTAGAAAGCACTGGTGAGCACAGTATTATCATTCAGAATATAGTTGCAGATTTTGTGTTTACCTTCTGCTGATTTTCAACAAATCTTTTGTAAAAGGTTTATCCAACATAAAACTCCTATTAAGTCTCCTGGAGTTGTAAAGCAAAATAAATGGATAAAGGTGAAAGTAATGATAAATAAAACCAGTATAAAATCCTCACTACAGAATCAACTACACAGACACTGTGAATCATCATCTATGGCACATATTAGAGTGCTGACCATTTGTAGAGCTATTGCATAGCTGCTGAGTGAGCCATTGGGGGAAAAGATGAGCCTGGCTGAACAAAGAGATAGGGTCACAGCTCAGGGAAAAAAGGAGAGTTTATGGTCTTTGGAAAAAGAGGCAGGCCATTCAGGAAGATTACAAAGGTGTAGCAAAGTTATGTAGGGAAAAGATTAGAAAGGCCAAAGCCCAGCTGGAACTGAACTTGGCCTCGGATGATAAAAAGAATAAAAAGAATTTCTATAAAAATATTAGTAACAAAAAGAGGACTCAGGAGAACCTCCATCTTCTATGGGATATGGGAGGTAACATAGTGACAAAGGATGAGGAGAAGGCCGAAGTGCTGAATGCCTTTTTTGACTCAGTATTTAGTAGTGGAGTAGGTGTCTCTATAAGCACCCAGACCCCTGAGACAGTGGAGAGGGGTGGGGAGCACAATGAAGCCACCAAAGGGAGGGAGTAAGGGACCTGTTCCAACACCAGGATATAAACAAGTCTCTGGGGCCAGATGGGATCCACCCAAAAGTACTGAGTAATCTGGCATAAGTGCTTGTGGAGCCATTCTCCATCATTTACCAGCAGTCCTGGCAAACTGGGGAGGTCCCAGCTGACCGGCATCTAGTAAATGTGACGTGCATCCACAAGAAGGGTTGGAATGATGATCCGGGGAACTACAGGCCTGTCGGTCTCACCTTGGTGCCTGCGAAGGTCATGGAAGAGACTATCCTGAGTGCCATTATGCAGTGCATGAAAACACCCAGGCAATCAAGCCCAGCCAGCACGGGTTCACAAGGGGCAGGTCCTGCTTGACAAACCTGATCTCTTTCTATGACAAAGTGACCCACTTGGTGGAAGAGGGAAAGGCTGTGGATGTTGTTTACCTGGACTTTAGCAAAGCCTTTAGCAAAGTCTGCTCCTGGAGAAACCAGCTGCCCATGGCTTGGATGGGAATACTCTCCACTGGGTTAAAAACTGACTGAAGGGCTGGGCCCAGAGGGTGGGGGTGAATGGAATAAAATCCAAATGGTGGCCGGTCATGAGTAGTGTCTCCCAGGGCTCAGTACTGGGGCCAGTTCTCTTTAACATCCTCATCAATGATCTGGACAAGGGGATCGAGTGCACCTTCTGTAAATTCACAGATGACACAATTGAGTGTGAGTGTCGACCTGATGAAAGGTAGAAAGTATTTGCAGAGGGATCTGGACAGGCTGGATGGATGGGCTGAGATCAATGGGATGAAGTTCAACAAGGCCAAGTGCCGCGTCCTGCACTTGGGTCACAACAACCCCAGGCAGCACTATAGGCTTGGGGAAGAATAGCTGCCCAGCTATTAGGTAGGAGAGCTGCCTGGAGGAAAAGGATCTGGGGCTGTTCATCAACTGTCGGCTCAACATGAGCCAGCAGTGTGCCCAGGTGGCCAAGAAGACCAATAGCATCCTGGCCTGGATCAAGAATGGCATGGTGAGTAGGACTTGGGAGGTGATTGTCCCCGTGTACTCAGCACTGGTGAGGTCCCACTTCAAGTACTGTGTCCAGTTTTGTGCCCCTTCCCACAAAAAAGACATTGAGGTGCTGGAGAGGATCCAGAGAAGGACAACAAAACCGGTGAGAGGTCTGGAGAATAAGTCTTACAAGGAGAGGCTGTTTATTTTATCAGAGTTAGGTTGATGGTTGAACTAGATGATCTTGAAGGTCCTTTACTGACCTAGATGATTCTATGACTCTAAGACAGCAACTAAGAAATAGCATAAATTCAGACCTATTGTACTAATTTTGCAAAGAATTTTTTTCCCCAGCTATGTGCTATCCAAATCCCTTCAGGTCTGCTAGAGTCACTTCAGTCTGTATTTATATATATACTATATTTTATATATATATACACAGTATATTTTTTTTTGCATCACAGATGTCATGGGTTTATTTTGCAGGGTGAAGTGGAGATGGAATCTGCCTCTGTCTCCTGTGCCAACCTTATTTTGTGCCTCAAGACACAGCAGAGCATAGTGTGCCAGCAGGAGGATGGAAGAGATTAAATTCTGTTCACTCAAGTTTACCCACAAGATCATTCAATGAGCCTTGAGCGTTTGAATTCTCAATCCCTAATTTTGACCCAGAAATGATCCCCAGATCATTTAATTAACTAAAATGGACCATGATAAGTAAATTTCCTCTCATTTAAATAAGAGGAGCATGACAGATTTTTCTTTTGGGTTTTTGTTTTGTTTTGTTTTGTTGTGTTTTTTTTTACTTTACCCTCTAGTTTTTTCTTAGCAGGTCATACTGAGTTTAGTTGAATCCCTTGACATATGTGCTCAAGCATCATAAGAATTTTGTGATTTAACACACCGCAAAGAAGTTTTTATCATCATTTGGAGACAGAAAAATAAATATAGGTATCTAAACAAATATAATGGATGAAATTAAACATCCTGGAAGCAAACAACATTACTGAGCACTGGGAATTAATATAAGAACTTAAAAAATGGTTGAGGAACTTCCTGAAAGGAAAATGGCCTGGAACACTGATGAAAGAACTACTGGGCCTGAGAAAGGCAATTAGGGAGTTTTTCAAGTATTGTTTTTAGAAATGATGGTATTTAAATATTTTCATCAATGACCTTGGCAAACAGAGCAGGAATATGCTAATGTAATGTGCCAGTGCCATATATTCTTGTTTTATCAGGTCATGGCTACACTCCAGCTACAATATAAAAAAGGCCATACAGCTTTTTTTTTCATTGCATGTTAAGATGCTGCTGCCAAATCAGTTTGGCTTCTGGCACATTGTATGCCACTGTTCTTCCCCAATCCCCTCACATGTGGAAAGGGAGCAGGACACAAACCTTATGACTGTTTTGAGGAGACTGGTGAATATTCTAGGAAGGTTGCGGCTTCTTCCCTGCCATTTGCTTTCTCAAGGGCCTTTTGTCCTGATCTTGATGTGACCGGGTATGTGTATCACATGAACAAGTTCAGTTACTCAATTATTCCTGGCTACGTACCAGGCACACACTGAGTTAGGGAATGGGATGTATTTCCATCTTTCTTCATGGGAAGAAAGAGTATGGCTGTCATATCTTATGATCTATACACATTAGAGGAAGACATTCATGTCAAGGTAAGAAATCCTGTGTTACAGTCTTAACTGCCTCTGTTGCCAAAACTTATGTAAATCAAGCTACTTAACAAGGCTTTTGTTAGGGAAGGAAAAAGTGAATTATCCAGATATCCTACTTAGGAATGTCCTTGATGTATGAATAATGCCCCGGAATACAATTTTAGACTGTCTTTCTATTGACTTTTATTTTAGCACAAAGTGTATAGGATATAGTTGAAGTGTCTCTCAGAACAGCTTTTCTTTTGAGTCAGTCAGCTTTTTATGTACATAGTAATAAGGTTCTCTTTTTGTTATAAGAGTCTGATAAATAACAAGAAAAACATGTGGGCCTGTCTTCAATGTTATGTACCTTTAATGTACTTTTCAAGTATTCTATCCTCACAAAAGATGTTTCTAAATTCATACAAGTTCAAACCCAGACGATCTCTGAGGACCCAATAAAAACACATTTAGTAGTTTTTCAGATTATTATTTTCTAGTCTACAAGTTTAAATTAATGAATAGTCAAAAACAGTAGGGAAAAAGAGAGTAACTTCTTTTTCTTACCCAACTCTTCTATAGGTAGAAAAATCTTTCCTTTCAGGCTCTAAAGAATGACAACAACTCTTGTTTCTCTGTATCTTTTCCTAACACTTATTAGTACTTAGATGCTTACAAAAACCTTATCAGGTATATTTTGCTAGGTTATATAGCAATCACAGAAAACTATTATTGCTTATTTATGACAAAAAGATGAACTCAGAAATAACCAGTCATGAATCTAACAGAAATAGAAATAATTCGTGTATATGATTAATCTGGCACTGGAGTATTTTCTTTTTGAAGATACAGGTTAAGTCTAATGACTAATAGGACAGAGACACAGAGGTTGGAAGAAGCAGGAAAAAAGGAAAAGAAATCAAAATAAATTTTTCACATCTCATTAGAAATAAAGAGTTAAGAGAAAATCCTATGAAAGGACAAGGATGATGATATAATAGATTAGAAAGACTACTGCTGCAACTCTTTTTTGTTTTTTAAAGAAGAAGTTAGCTGCTGTGTAAGCTTTTATAACAGAACAGGCAAAGGTAGAGTCACCTATGGAAACATATGAATATGATAAACCTTGCAGGATATAGGAGGATGGACATATGTACAATGCTCTCTCTTTTAAAATCTTTATGTTTTGTTCTTACCATTAAAATAAACAATGCATTGCATTGGTATCCATTTATATACATTCAAGCTATGGGTACACATGTACTGACATTGCTAAGCAAAGACTTTTACACTCTGATCAATCCTGAAGCAGCCCAAGACTCCTGCTCTCATTTTCAATTTATACAGAAATATAAATGGACAGATCTCTCCCGGTCCATTCCTCTCAGTACAAGAATCTGGAATCAGGACTGCGAGGGAGAAAGACAGAGAAGTGAGTTATGAATGTACATTTCTAAAGAAAGAACAGTTGATCTCAAATAATATTTTAATTTTTTTTACTTTTATTATCGTCACTGGGTGTATTCCCATTAAGGCGGATTCTCAGCCTCCCAAAAAATTTTTATCTGGAGAAAAAATAATTGCAAAATAAAACTGCAAGAATAATAATAAAGTTTAAAAGTCAATAAATGGCATTTAAGAATTAGGAAGACTGGAAGAAAATAAAGACGTTTTCATACCAATGACAGAAAATTTGAACAAGGTGAGGAGAAACAGGTGAGGAAAACTGAAGGATGTCACAGTGTAAGGGGATATCTTTTAATTATGCATCCTTTATAGAATAAAGCAGATCAGCCATCTAGGCAGCTGATAACAGACTGATATATATCAGCTCACTTTGGGGTATTAATCATGCCCCAACAAGTTAGGATCAGATGTGTTCAATAGCAGCAATAGAGAATACCACTTGAAGGGGTCATCTACCTTTTAGTGAATTAGAGAATTAACTTTTTCACCACAACTCAAGCAGAGTCAAATCAGACAACAAGAGTAAGTGATAAGCCCTAGGAATTTCTGTGTGAAATCCCCGTGGCATGAGAGATTAACCATATTCCGTCACTTTTACCTACAGGGGAAAACCCAAACCACAAGCATAATAGAAGGGATTCTTAAGTAACTAAAAATTATCCATTATATATCTTAATATTCCATTATCACTTGCTTTCATCATTTCAGATGCAGACATTCAAGAATCTGTAACACAAGTATTTTTACTACATTAGTTGCCTAACCTAGAGCTTTTGGAACAGGATATCTTCCTAAATTAAGTAGTTGGTAAAAAAGTGCAATTCACAGCATTCCATTACAGTAAATATTTAAACAATAGCTGAGGGATGCTTGGGCTGCTGAAGAGCAGAGTCTCATAGTATATGACATAAAAGTATAACATATGCATATGTTTTCATTTTAGCTTACATTGATTTTCTAAAGTATACACTACTTGCTATGCTGCTCCATCACCATCCTGCTGCCCAGCACAAATTGCCATACCGTGGAGTTTTTAATAATATCTCAGTATTGAATAAAAATGTTCCTGAGGGTCATATGGCAGGCTGCTATTTCCAAACTAGCTCACAATTTTTCATATTTCATCATTTTCAACAACCACAAGACACAGTGAAGTGAGGGCATGCAGGTATTTGTACACATTTTAAAATTTTATATATTTTGAAACTTTGATCCTGGAAAAATATTCATGAGACAAGTATCTCCTTTGAATATTCATCTAGATGTAGGAAAATTTGCAAATTTGGATCTCTGACTTGGCCATTTGAGCCAAAATGCCTCCCACAGTTGTGCTACATATGCATATTTGTTCAAATGTTATCCCCCTTCCCCTGCAATTCCAGAGCAACCCTGTGTATTCTCAGCTAAGGAACAGATGTGGTTTGTTGTCTACAGCAGGCAATATTCTGAGTTGTACTGATAAAAAATTAAAGCTCCGTTGTCTAACAGCTTAATATCAATAGATATTCTTTACAAAGGCAATAATAAACAATACAAAGGTTCACAAAAGGTGTTAATGTACTTCTAGTTCTGGAACATCACAAGCTATTCTGCTTCTAAAAAGTCTAATAAAGACAAGAGTGAATTTCAGCCCCCAAAAGCATCAGTTCTTTCCAAGTTCTGTATAGTTGGTCTTCTGGTACCAGACAGGGTGGCAGAGACAGAAGAGCTTTGTATGCTGAAATAGGGGCAGTATTGGTCTGACATGCAGAGGAGCAACCTCTCTTAAAACTCAGTCTAACATCCTTTTCCTAACACTAGTGGCTGACAAACTTCCTGAGAGTTACCTAGTTACCTTTAAACGTAGCATCCCTGTTATCTTGTTTATCTTACTATAAATTAATATGCACATAAGAATGTTATTAGACAACTATTAGTGATTTATCTAAAATAGCTTCTTTGTAAACTCTAAGGTCTAATGTATAACAGAATGATTTGCCAGAAAGATACTCCTTTTTTTTTTCTTTTTTTTTTTTTCTTTTTATTAGAAAGTATCCTTTGGGAAAGCTCTACACCACTTTTATAGTGTGATTTCCTTTAGTATTCATGAAGGAGATTAGCAGAATTAGGTTTCCTGAAAAGCACACATTAGAAAAGCACAATAAATAATGAGAATTAAGTTTATGAGAAGGCTAAAATGAATTGTGGGGAATTACAGTTTTCTTACCCCTACAGCCCTTAAATGTTTGTGTCTGAATCCCCAGAAATTCCAGCAGGCATCTGGAGAGGAAATTAAAGACCGCATATATATATATAAAGACCAATTCAGATAGTCTTGTCAATCTGCAGCTGAAGAACCCTACAGTCACAAAGGACTGCTTGAAATAGCTGAACATTTACAATTTATACTCATTACTGTCTGATGTGAATAGCAAACTGGCAGAGCCCTCTGGAAAGTGACCGGAGGCTTCTCACAGAAAGCAGACAGTAGATGCCCTTTAGGATAGGCAAAAGCAGACATATTCTCCCCGGACCCATCCCACAGCACAGTCTCCAGCTCAGCTGCCAAAGACAGCACACAGGCAGCTGTAAATGGCAGGCAGCAGAGTGAGCAGTTGGAAGGATACTTCATCTTGAAAGAGCGGGGTCTGCGAGAGATAACAAATGCGGTCTGAACTTAGAAGAGGCAAAGAACCCCATGCTAAAAGGGCAATACCTTCAGCATATCATTTCTTTAAGGGGCAGCATGTTCTCTTTGGAAAGAAAAACACAACTAGGCATCCCAACATACCATTTTTCCAACACGGCAAATGACAGCAATGTTTGGAACACACCGAATGGATGTGCCCAAATGCTCCCAACTTCCTTTGGACCAGAACTGATTTGTTAAAATGGAAATGGCTATTATCACACTGCATAAGGCCTTTCTGGCTTTATAATTGAAAATTATGGCTTTTAGCTATATCTTTGCAGCTAGGAAGTCAGATACAGCAATAGTAAAGTAATTTGGAAGCTCAATTCTTCTATTTTTATTGGATGCGAACAGAAGGTTAATGGTGTTGCCTTTATACCATGTATCTTCTCTATGAATCCAACAAATAACATCCCATTGTGACAGATCCAAGCACTGGTTACCATTTTTAAACTCTCAGACACTTTCTAGCATGTTTTATACAGAAATAGATGAGAATTTTTTTACATAGGTTGTTTGCTTTGTGTTGCTTTCTCAGGCAAGTTTTGCCAAGTGATAATAAAAAGTTTGAAAGGCAGTCATGGAACTGCTGGTAAAACAACTGGTGAAGAGCAAGACATATGTGTGGTTGGTGTCTGCAAGAATTACTGTTATTTGTTTCTGCAAGGACGATAACAATGTTACATGTGCTAAGTGGCATTAGGCAGAAGACTGAGAGATTTTTGCCATTGAATTGTTACCATCTGCTAAGAGGTAAGGGACACTGAAATAAAATCTCTTGAGCCACTGAGGACGAAATGGTGACACTTCCTGGCCTAAACTCACAACTGCATTTTCCACCTTGGAGTAAATGTGAAATGCCTGGAGATATGTTTTTTTCAGATGAAATGACCTCAGCTGATTGCTTGTACAATTGAACACAATAGTTCAAAGAGTGAACAATGGAGAAAGTGAGCTGGAAAGTGAGCTGGGGACACTGACTTTAGTCAAACTTCAGGAATGTACACGACACTTTATTTTGGCTTGCTGGCTTTGGACACAAACCTCATCAAACCCTAAATTACAGTGAAAATAAATTTCTCCCTGTATTACCCTTCTTATAAAAGCAGAGATGAATGGTCAGATGAGTGTGGCCATATATAGGCCTACATTTTAAGGAATTCTGCATTCACGACTTTTCCTCAATTGTATTTGAAGGCATACTTGCAACCAAACATGATTTCTTATCTTGTTTGTTGTTAGTCTTTTATTAACCTTATCTTATCTTTCTTCACATGAGGAATTTGGAGCAGGAAAAGCAAGCTGAGCATCAGGCCTAGAGAAAGAAAGGAGCTCTTCCAAACACAAAGGAGGGACCAAAACCATTGTCATGGCAACAAGAATCAGATGTGAATGCTGCTGTTGCCTATATTCTAGGAAGTAGGTAAAATAATCTGTCTATACTAGAGGTGCAGTATTTCTTTTTAATGATTGTATCTCTAACTTATATACTAATTCATATAAATTGCAAGGAAAAATAGTCAGAGAAACAGATTTGTCTATTAAATAATCTAAAGATACTATAATTTGTAAGAACATGGAACAGTGTACAGATATAATATATATATATAAAATATATATAATATAAAAATAAAAATCTCTCCAATATAGTTTTTTATAAAAACTCATCCATTTTGAATAGTTGTATCTCAGCATTTTATGTTGAGAAAATATTGTTTTCCAAATAGTATGTCCTACATATAATTATTTCCTGAAATTCAAAGTACAAACAAATGATATGTATCTGCACACTGTTGTATACAAAACCACAAATTGAACAAAAAAGATCACTTCCCTAAATAATCTAAGAGGTACATGAGTTTTAACTGTGTTCTTTTCCTTTATATTTTAAAAGAGGATTACACCCATTTGAAAAGGTTTTTTTGAAGAGTACAGTTTCAATGATCCTGTACTGTAATCCCCCAATATTTGCAGACTACATTAAACACTTTCAAGCATTATGTGCTGAATATTTAACACATTAAATACTTAGAAAGTATCAGAAAGTCTGAAAGTGCTTTAATTTAAAAGCTGGGGCTCTTGAGTCATTTGTTCCATTGCTCACGGGAGTTATACACAGTACCACATCAGGTTTAACAGAAAGTATCTTTTCTCCTGTTCTTAGCATGGCAGAGTCTTACCAACCTTCCAAACTCTCGGTGTTAAAACTGACTGTTGCCCAACACCAATTCTTTGATTCCTTAGCAGGTAGCTTCCAACAGAACTCCCGACACAGTGATCTGCTTTCCAGAGCCTGAGCAGCTGCCTGGCTGGCACTGCTGCTTTGCCCTCTGCTGCATGCCAAGGATGGGAGTGCTGACTTCATCTTCCCCTCCTCTGTAGCACTGGACACCATTGCCCATGCATGTCTGCACATTTTCCACTGCCCAATTTCCCTTTTCCTGCAGACATATTCTCTCTTAACTTTAATGAAGTTTTTAAAACTGTAGAATGTCTGACAGTTTAAAATAGTGACATAATCTTAAAACTTTCCTCTTCCTGGCAGAAACAGTGGAGCCCTGCTCTAATAATGAACCAGCTTTCATCTCTCCCATGGAATACTTAACCTTTGAAATCCAAGAATCCTCTGTGATCGCGAACAATTTACAGTGAACTTGAAGGTGAACTGTATTTCTAGAAAGGATTCTTGCCTGTTGATTTTCCAGTTCCATAAATTTACTTAATTGTCTCTTTACCTTAAAATACCCCTGCTGCCTTTGAGTGCAAGCCTGCTATCCTATACCTATTTCCCAGCAGTGGAAATGAGAGTATTTATATTACTTCTAATCATTAAAGCATAGACATAAATCTCATCTTCCAGAGCAAACCAAATCATTCCCACAGCAAATTTATTGCTATTTTCCTGAAGGGCAGTGATTTAACAAGGACTGAATTCAAAATTAATATAATATAATTTCAGATTTGATGATTAGAAAGTGGCTACTTGTCCATTAGACAAGATAGATGGTCTCTGCAGTAACTACAGACTTCCTCCCATAGTAATAGTGATACAAACAGTAAGGAAAATATCTATATTCTTGATTCTCTCAACAAGTTCTTAAAGTTGATTTTAGCTTTTTGTAATATGTATATCAGCTTTGCAAAACTTCTGAGTTCCCAGACCTGTGTTCAGAATGAAGGACAATTGAAACTGTATTGATTCTTGTTCAAACTGTAACATGTACCAAGACAATCCCTCAGCAAACGAGCAATAGCCCTCAAACATGGTTTGAGGCATTATGTAAGACAAGAGAAATCACTCTGTATTATCACAGCTCTAGCATTACCACAAAAATGTTTTTACTTTGCCCTTTGGGTTAGTTTCCATTTGCCAGTACCTACTTTTAAGGCCAAGTGTAGAATACAAAATTAAACCTAACTCTGGTGCCACTGTGCATCAATGACAACTGATCTTAAATATCCTTGTAAACCCAGTTTCATCCAAATGTAAGGTGGCATTGAATGAGTGTTTGCCATCACTTTTAGAGAAACTCTGAAGTCACACCCTGACCACCCATGTCTCCCCACAGTTCCACACCTCCCATCACAACCCAGCCAGAACCTTTACAGCCCAGTTACTCTGCTACATGCTACATGTTGTCATAGTCACACCACTTTGGGCTTACACGGTGCTAATGTGAAAGCAGTGTGCCTTGCAAACCCAGTAAAATGCATATTTTGACAGCTTGCAATATACAAGTGAGCTTTTACAGACCTTGTGGAATTCTAAAATGACGTGACAGAGATGATATGCCATTTCATCCAGAGACTGGATGAAATACATGTGTGTTGACGGTGGGGTTGTTTTTTGCATTGTGGTTTTAATCGAAACATGTAGAAGGTGACAAGGACTGCTGGAAGACTCCTTATAGATATTGATAAAGCCTTGAAGAATGGATCTCAATGTTTCTTTCCTTTTTTTTTTTTTTTTTCCCCTTGGTTACTGATGTTTATGTAGGTGGTGACTGTTTCACATTTAACACCATACAAACTCTTGTTAGGTCAGTGAATGATAGACATTTTTTTTGTCTTGGATTTAGAAGATTGTTCTTGAATCCTAGCTTGGAAGAGCTTTTTGGTTCTCCCCACTAAAAGTATCAAGGAAGAAAAGTATCTCCCCACTGTATTTGCTTTTGACTCTTGGCTAGCACTTACATGATTCACTGTTTTGTGTTTTATATATTAAAAATGAAGAATCCTACAACCTGGTTACTAGCTGGCAAAATCATTCAGAAAAACAACAGAGATACTTTTCTGATCCGTATCTGCAGGATTCTTAACTGCTAAAATCTCCCAAACTGTAGGCTTCACCTTTCTATTCCCCATGTGTTCTCCACTGGAAAGCTACTAACAAATCACAAGTTTCACACACACCATATTTTCAAAGATGAACCTCCAAAAATCTCTATTTGTAGGGCACCTTTCCTAGCAGCAACTGCGCCTTTATTAGCTATATCAAACCCAATCCAACTCAATTATTAGCATCTCGGGTCATATTCCAAAGGCCCAATTTTTGATAAATGAAAAATCACAATTCATTTTGTCTATTTGAAGACTATTTAGATTAATATGTTGTTAATCTCTGTGCCAAAACCATTTAATAATTTTGCCTTACAGTTACATTTGAGCTTTCATAGTTTCTTTCTTATGTCTACTAGCCAAGCCCCCCCATAGAGTTCATTTACTAAGATGAAAGGAAAAGCAATGGGACTGATTTTGGCACTGCAAAACAGACGATTTCCTTTAAAGTGTGCAACCTTAAGTCTCTATCTGGCTTTAACTAGCATGCTCCATTCAGAATTGACACACTTGAAACACCTGTAATCAATCTTTTGACACAATCACTGTCTATTTGAATTTCTTCCATTAAACTCATAGTGTTTAATTTATTGTAGCCTGGAATGGGCTACTGTTTTAAATAATTCAAAACATATGGAACAAGGATAATACTTATTTGCACTGTCACAGGTATTAAACAAAGAGCTTTGTGAGCAAAGGTCATCTATTTTCAAAGCTGTTTCTCTCAGTACACTGCTGCAAGTGATTCAGACAGCATCATTTACTTAGGACGTATATTGCCTCCAACACAAGTTTTAAGTGGCAAGTCCAAATTCACCTTTAAACTTGCCAATTTCCATTTTCTCCTGGAAATGTTCAATCTTACACAAGGAAACAGGAAAAACATTTCTGGTAAAGGTTATTCCTTCTCTCAATTTTCAGCAAACACCTTGGGTCTCACATCATGAAACGTGCATCTGCATCTTGCACAAGCTCTGGTTATTTAATGAATCCTTCCTGCCCCTTCACAGGAAGAGGCCATGCAGCACCACAGAGTGACTAAATTGTTAAGATTATCAGGGACCTCTGGAGATCATCTGGCAAAACTGCTGCTCAAGTAGGGCCTCCTTGTGCCAGTTGTCCAGCCAGTCACCCTCAAAGTAAAAAAGAGTTTCCTGGTGTTAGGAGGACACCTCCTGTATTTCAGTTTGTGCCCATTGCCTCTGGTCCTGGCCCTGGGCACCACTGAAAAGAGCCTGGCTCTGTCCTTTTTGCTCCCTCCCTTCAGGTATTTATACATATTGATAAGATCCCCCTGGAGCCTTCTCTTCTCCAGGCTGAACAGTCTCAGCTCCTTCAGCCCCTCCCCACATGAGAGAAGCTCACAGTCCCTGGCAGAACAGAACTACACAATGTCATTATAGGGCCTTTTTTTATTATTATTTTCTTGCTCCTTTTCATACTTACTCCTTTGGCCATCAAACTCTGGGCCACTTGGCTGAATGAAGCCAAGTAAGTGACCAAGGAATTTTCTCAAAGATATAAGAGTTTTGCATGAATTGTATTGGGACAATTTGCTTTCTCCTCCTCAAGCTTTTGAGGACCTTTAGAAGAATTGCTCTAAATGTACAATATTGCTGATAGCATTTAACTGGTATCATTAAAAAAATTGACCTTCACTGTCATCTAGAACTGCTCATTTTCTTTCATCAGCATATTTTACTGATGAACTCTTTGAAGCTTTCTCCTACTAAATTCAAAGTTGGCCAAAACTTTAATATGCTTTATCTTTCAGACAGCTCTGATCTAGTACAAAGAGGTTGCTGATTCTCTCTTTAATGTGACTTGACTGTCCAGTTCTTTTATGTCTGGGTTTCTCAATATGGCTAAATCTTTTGTTCTAGCAAGTACTTCATCTGTGCTTACAGGTCATTTTTCCATCTTTCCTGCAAATTCTCCAGTTTTCCTTTTTTTTTTAAAAAAAAAAAAAAAAAAAAAGCAAAAAGCTTAATTACTTTCACTATCTTAAAGATGGCAGAACATAGCATAGCACTTTCAGGTATTTTACCTGCAAAAACATGTGTATAATACAGATACAGATGAGGCTTGCTCATAACATATTATTACTTACTTTTCTCAGTACTACGAGACGGTTGCTATGAAGAAAATCTTTGGAATTGACCCGAAGCTATTATTTACTGAAAAATTGAGAGCTCACAAATGATTTTGATTTATTGACTGAATTATTATTGCCTGATCAAGACAGATCAATTAAGTCTGACCATATTCAGGACTTATGGAAGGTAGGTTAACAGGTAAACTTGGGGATGACCAACTCGTCCTGAAATGGACATCATGTTATATCACACTACTTACGCAGAGCACTCTCCCATCTCTCCTAATGAGCATCAGGAATTCCTGAACACGGTTCCAGCTCACTAATGTACAAATTTATTTTGGGAAACGAGGACAAGAGCTGGAAGAGGAGAAAAAGGGAGGATGGCACCAAAGTGTCTTCAAATGGATTTTCAGAGATAGAAAAATGAAGAGCAGGCTAGCGATGTGAAGTAGTTGTGCCAAACAAGTAGGGTGTGTGCCCCATTTGCATGCTCACTGGTGCAGAATAAACCTACATAATTCTTGAAAAGCTGGCTGAGTGCTCACACCCAGCAGGTCTCATGTTTTGTCTGAAACTGCAGGCATCTTTCTGGACTCCAGAAAGCCCTGGGCAGAGTTGGTAGCCTGTGTACATGCTGGAGCCTACAAATGCCTACGCATTTAGCTGGCCTGCTAAGACAGGAGTACAAAAAGAGTAATTAAGTTAGACACAGAAATAAAAGTAGACCTCAAAAGGAGACTTCAAGTTACTTTGCAGGTCACGATTTGAGAGGATCAGAGGCACATGACATCCATGACTGGTGGATGTGTGTGATGCACACGGAGCAGTGGAGGTGGTCGTACAGCAGGGCAGACACTGCTGGGATTAAATTCTCCAGTTTAGTCATATCCATAATACAAATTATTATATAGTCAGTCAAAAGACATCCCTTCAACAGGCACTGTATAGCAGGAAGAATACCCTATACTGAGAAACTCAAGCACTGAAATGCATTAAGAATATCCTTGTCTTTACAGTTCAAACACCACAAGTTTACATACATGATGGAAGCTGTTTATTTAATTATTTTCTCATTACCCTCCATGCTATTAATTTACCTAGAGGAAGGAGGGTAATGTAAAGAATTGCTGCTCTACATAGAAATTCTGGCAGACAAAAGCTAGTGGTGAAATATGGAATTCCAACTATCTATTAGTTAATAAAACCTGAATATTTTGAGAGAGAGAAACTGTGATCAGTAAGGACACTGCCTGAAAATCCCAATAGTCCTCCAATTAATTGAGTTTATGTTAGAGCATGTATTTGACTTTTTTCTATATTCCCTCTTTTAGAAGACAAAATTAATACTTTTGCTTGATTTTTGTTGTTGCAAATTCTTATTATGACAGTTATCATAAAATAAGTAGGACAACAAATTGAATCTGTATTTTATATTTTGTCATATATCCAACTCATTACAAGCCAGATAACCTATTAAATTCAAGCAATGCATTTTAGTGTCAGTATCAGTAAAGATGTGTAGAGAGATCCAACACCTGTTATTTTAAACCACAATGGACAGGTATATATCAAATACAGTTAATTTAATTTTAATAGGTAAAAGACTTTATTGGTAATGGTAAGCAGTGGAATATGTTCTATTCAGATGGTCATGCTGCAATTAAAGGATTCCAGGTAGGATGACCTTAAAAAGGTGAAGAGATGCTTTAAATTGGACCCATAACCATTGTTGTCTGCTGCAATTAGTTCTTACATGATTTTTTTATCTTGTAGTTAGTTTTATCTTGTAGTTATTTTTATCTTGTAGAACTTTTAAAGTTATGGGGATTTATACTGTATACTTTCATATTTATAGCTAAGACTACCCAGTCAAATAGCTGCAGACACTGACTAAAATTTATATTAATTGTCTTTGCAACTCATTATGTTCAAGCTCCACTTTGGGGAGCAAACCCGTAAAGCACCTATGCCTGTTCAACATGTCACATTCAATTACATCTTATTATAAAAGCATTATATTATTTTCTTAAAAATGTTCAGTCTAATTACAGTTGAATTGTTATTTTGCCTTTATTTTCTAATGGTATGTTAGTTAATTTAATTTACAAGAGCAGCTTCCATTCCATTACTCTCAAATGCTTAAAAGAAATTAGATTAATTCGAGTAAAAAAAGAATACAGAATTTTACACCTCCTACTGTTTTCAGCCAAGTCACTGCAAGGTTTCTTTTACAAAAGAAGAGCTACCTGCTCCCTTCTACACTGTGTGATTACACAGGTTTACATGTCTGAAGTTAGCATCTATCCTCTTCTCTTTGCTAACTCTGAAATAGATTGCATCTTTCACCAGAATTTCACCTCAGTACAGGTAATTGTCGCTCCCAAAAGCTACCAAGGCATCAACCTTCTCAAAGAAGGCACGCTCGTTTTCCTTCTTTCTTTTTTTTTTTTAATTTAAATTAAAAGCTAAGGCTAAGGCATTAATGACACTGACCACATCTCACAATACATTATCTTTTATTCGAGATCTTATTTTACATATCCCTATAAGATATAAAACCTTCCAAGAGAAAATATCAAAAGCCTTCAGTTGAAATCAGTTTGTTTCAGACAATATGAGCAAGTAAACCAAAGACATTTAAGACAAAGAAATGTGAAAAAAAAAAATTGGTACAGGTGTAACTCTGGTATGGAAAGAAATTACAAGGTTTTAAACCATTTATTATGTAGCATTGTCTTTAAAACAATACTGTAAGGTAAGGATGCTTGGTTCTCTTAACCAGTAGCTATAAGCCCTGCAGCTATAAAAATAGAAAAAAAGAAAATAATATCATTAAATTAGATGACCAATGCTCAGGAAAACCAAGAACTTAATTGTAATATCCAATATAATGAAAATACGGAGTAAGAATTCATTACAGTTGTTGGGAAAAAGAAAAGAAAAGAACAAACAAGTCCATCAACAGCCACATTATGGACCAATTAAAGTAAAATTTATTTTCAGACTAACTGGAGTTTTGACTTAGTTATGGATTTCAGGAAAGAATCACAAATTGAAGGCTGTTCTGTTGTTGCACAATAAATGCAAAGTAAAGGAAAAAAGATTAAATCTGCTGGTTAAGGAAGATTCAGGCATCATGATTGTACAGCTGATGATAAAAGAAAAGATTGAATGCGATATGGAACATCTTTTGGAAGCAATTCCAACAAGCAAAATACTTTAAAACTTTATTGCATCAAAATTTTACTTTTTTTGCCTGACAAAACTGAAATAGTATTTTGAAAGTTCTCTTGAACACATAAAAATCTCTAAAGCATTTTAATTCTGAAGATGCAACAAAATAAAGGTTATGAGAAATTTCTGCTGATGAGTCTACCAAGCTTTAAGTTCCAACAAAAAATAGTATTTTCAAATACTACAGCTAAGAAAAGTTACAGTACATGTTTATTGCATGAAAACATCCATTTATTGGATCGATCTGATTTTTCCATTTGTGGTTAGTGGTTCTTATATTCTTGATATAACTTGCACCAGATCCTACTAATTATTCCATTAATTACAAAACACACAGTAGCTTGAATTACTTAGGGAAATCTACACAGTCTCAACAGAGATCCGACCTGTGACAATGCATGAAATCAAAGTTTCACTTTCATTTGCTTTTAAGATCGCCTGTAGCTACATTATATAATTTGATACACTGTGGAACAACAATGATGAAATTAAATACAGTAGGCAATATTAGAGTTAAAAAATAGCACATCTTTTTACCAGTTATGATGACCTTTCATGCATTAGTATTAAAGATAAGCAATGATGCATGGAAAAGCAAAGCATAAATGAGGGACAGAAGAAAGAGTTATGAAGAGAAATGAATAGGAAATGGGACCATACTCAAGTGCATGTTTGTATATATGAACTGTAAACAGCTCTACTTAGGGAAATATTTTTCACACTTGAACACTTCAGCACTAAATATGGACTACTTAATATGTGAAAACAAAGAAAAAAGTAAGATTCCATTTTTCAGTAATGTGAACACTGGCAATGTAATGAGGTTGCAAATTTGAAAAATGTCATTTAAAATATAGGCACATGATTTTGAATTAACAGATCACCACAGTCTGTGACATGTTTTGATGGGTTTGCAAACTATGTCTTGCTTACTATCAACTCTGCATCAAGTTGCAATTTCCTTGAAAGCAGCTCAATTTAGATTTTACAGTAATTCTTTTTTTTGTGTCTGTGTTTAATGTTATGACATCTTTTCAATACATTCAAATAGTCAAAATGTTCAGAATAAGATAGCACAAATTTGGTGCAGGAGGACATAGATCAGAGTGTGGCCAGCATTGTCAAATAGGAGATACACAGCTTAAGTATCATATAAACTACCTTTCCCCCAAAAACATTAACATAGACACCAAAATTGTAACAAGACGTATCAAAAAATAAGGCACATTTATCTTGATATGGTAATCTTGAAATAGAAAACTCATTTCAGAGAACATCGGTATCTAAATGAGTTTTATAAAAAATCTTGTATTTATGATAGTTATGGACATGTCTCATCATACATGATAATGGAATAATTGCACATATCCCAGTGTGTCAAGTAACAAAATGGGAGTTTTATTAAACATTTCCATTGCAAAATTATTTTGTACGTTCATGTTTTCCTATGTACATAACTCAGGTGAATGGCAGAAGTATTAAAATCTACCACCACTTATCACAAGTACTGCAGGCTTATATTTTACCACAATTAATAATCCCCTTTGCGTTGAATAAATTGAAATTAATTGTGGAATAAATTGATATTATTGTCATTTATATAAATGATTTTAAATATTTGGACATTAGCTACTACACGGGAACAAGCTGCATCAGGACTTTCTACACTGAATTATTTGTACATAAATTTGTGAAGGATCAGCAAAGCAGGCTGTTAAAAATTCAATCCCCTCTTTATGAAAATTAAACCACCAGAAACATTATTAGTTAGCGTTTAACCTGAGATTTAATCTGTTGAGAGGTTAACATCCTTAGAAATTTCTTTACTTGTTTCATTAACTTATACTGATGTTTCTATTTTATGGAAAAACCCAAATAAACAAACAAAACTACAACAACAACAACAAAAACTCAAACCAAACCAAAAAGTTGCTTGCAACATGGCTTTTCATTGCGTTGGTCAAAAAATTATAGAACACATGTTTTTGTCACAGTATTCAGAAGCTGGAATAATAATAATGTGCTTCTTATTGCACGTGGAACTTAGAGGAGATAAAATTGCAGATTCCTCTTCTCTATCTGAGTAGTAAAATCAAATTTCATCTTAGCCGAATCCGGAACGTATTTATCTCCATTGAACTCATATTTATTTCACTTATATTTCTGGCATCTGGAGGTGAATGCATCAAAGATAAAGATGTGGGTGTAAGACTTTCCACTCTGAATTTATTAAACAGTTTATGCACCTTTATCTGAAAAAAAAAAAAAAAGTATTAGAAAATAGAGCATGTATCTTAAAACTGACTTTAACCTAATCTCCAACAATGATTCAAAAGATACTTCTTACAGGTATTAGCACAGCAATTCTTACACCAACGATTATAAGTATTTTTAACTACCATGTCTCAAATGCTATACACTAAATCTTTTTAGTCAGTATTCACTTGCCACATTTCAAAACAAGTAAGTTAAATCAATATATTAAAAATCTCATTTGGATTAAAACTCTTTTTGTTTCTTAACAAAACACAATCCACTCTTCTGCTTAAAGAAAATCCCAATTGTATTTCAAAATTTGATTAAAAAATTTCTACAGATTCATAACCATCCAGTCCATCTATAACTTTCAGAACAAATTTCTGTAATTTTTATTTCATAATTTTACATATCACACCAATTTTATAGCAACTGCAAAACATTCAGGCATTTGCAATGGTGTTTGCATGGGCAGACAAAAGACATGCTATAGAAATCAACAGTTTTCAAAGTAACAAATCCAATAATTTGTGGATATGCCAGTAATAGTCAAAAAGATACACTTCAGAATTTGTAATTTGATTTTTTACTTAGTAAAGTTCTAAAACACTATTAAAAATTCTTTGAGAAATACTGTTCCATGTTACACAAAACCATTCACAATAAATTAATGAGATTAAAACTAACCTAGAAGTTTATTTGTTAATGCTTACATGGTCATTCTCACACACCAGCAGATCCATATCTTTATCAAATGGAAAGCAGCCTTCAAGATAAACTTAACTATCATCCTGAAAGTATAACTCTTGACAAATAAGTACCTAGACTTGGCCTATAAATTAACTTAAAGATTTTAAGATAAGTATACCTTTCCCTGAGTAGTGGAACAGAGCAGACCCGTATCTCTGTTTGAAAATCTACAGTCAAATCCCTTTCTGTGAAGAATCAGAGCAGCTTCATCAGACGGCTCAGTATCTACCTACAAATAAACCAAATAAAAAAATTACTCAGAAAGCAGCAGAGTGGGAAAGAAATTTTAGGACCTCATAAAATTATCATTACCTTATAATGATAGAGCCACTTATGCCTTAAATAATGTTCAGCCTAGATTGAAGAGTTTAGTCTTTGTAAGACTAAACATAGAGAGAACTAAACAGCAAAGAGAGTTTAGATAAACAAACCTAGAGTATATAAAGGCAAGCTGTTAACCAAGGAGTTCAAAGCCAATAAATGCACATTTATAGAATGAAAATTTAAGTGAAAATTTACAGTAATATTAATTGGCTTTCCAGAAAAATTATATGGCAAAACCTAAAACAAACTAGAAATCATATGCAAATTACAATACCCAGTTTCTAATAATCATTGTGACTATGATCGATCGAGCTTTCATTTTGCAAACCTGATCTCTAAAATCTAACTCAGCTTAAGGTGTACACAAAACCGTACATTAAAATATAAATATTAAAGAATGGTTATGTTTATCAGTAAGATATAGAGTGCTCTTGAGCCTCAAAGTCATCAAAGAGTAATCCAATGGTAATTCACAATCTCAACTTCCTAGTTTGGACCAAATCACTAAAATCACTTAGGGCAAATGGTTACAAGGATAGCGTATAAATGCCTCAAATCAGAATACTGTTTTGATATGTACTTCAGAAAACAAAGTAATAACCCACAACTGGCTGGGAAACTCCAATTTAAACACAAGTTTTGTGGTTTTTTTTTTTGTTTTACATTAAGATGTAAAAAACCACTCTTGTAACAGAAAAGAAATTCTTTACATTACAAATAGATGTGCATGCAAGCTATCTTCACACCACAGGATTGGCACATGACAAGACGTCCTTAATGCTGCAAATTAGCTGCTGTACACTACACTCACCTTAGTCATTTATTTTCCATGCTACATTATTTATTTTTTGTTGTTTGTTATTTTACATTCTTCAGCTCTTCATCTTATTATATATATTATAAAGTCATAAAAAATATGGCTCTATCCACAGCCATGTCAGGTCTTCAGGCTATTTTTCTCTAATTTATTTCAGGTCTACTTGTTTTTGTACTGGTGTTTTTTCCCAAAGGTCTCTAACATGAATTAAGTTAATTTCTGATACTTCAGTAAGTATGTATTGCCTTGGAGAAACCTATGCCAACCAGCATTAGGCACTTTGCGATGCTTTAGCTCTTGAAGGTGTAACAAACAAGAGAGGTCTTAATCTAGCATGCTTCAGATCCAAACCAATTTCGTCCTAATAAAGGAGATCTTGGAACAGCTTGAACCAGCTTCTTTGAAATATAGCATGACATAGCTTCAAAGTAGTACAAATTCAATAAAAAAATGGTAAACTGATAATGGTAGCGTTTTCTACATATTTAAAATAGCAAAAATTTACTCAGTGTTTGGAACTGAAATGAGATACTTTGCAATAAGACACCGACTGGTAAAAACATAGTTTACAAATCATGAATGAAACTGAGTTTGAGAACATTTTAATGTCCAATATCAACTTACAGCCACCTAAAATCAGATTTTTAATTAATGAATTATGTCTACAGTCAGCGTAGTAGAACAGTTTGCAGTACTTAATATCATTGAGGTTAAAGAAGTTCTTATCCTACCTATTGGAAGAGTGGAACAGTAGTACCACTTTCTACTCTAAGTAAGGTAATAATGTCTCCAACTATGACATACCTGACTTTATTTTCACTGTCACTGATGTGACAGAGTTGCCCTTAAAAGCAGACATTTCCATGAATGCAAAATAATACCATCTGCCTAAACATCAGATTAGTGATACATTAAAATTCACACTGCAAAACCCTCACTTCCTATGGGGTAAATTGATGTTAAAAATGACAAGCTAGTAATGGATATGAACACTTTCTCTATTAAAGTGGAATTATCTTGTAGTAATCTGCATAACAAATGCATTTCTGCATTTCAAATGATGGCATTAATACTTCACCTCATAAGTTTTTAAAATTAAATATTATCTTAATTAAGATTCAAAAGATTTAAAACAAAGATAATAACCAATTAAAGACACCTTCAGAAAAGGGGCTTTGGTAAGTATAAACATCTATGATACAGCAGTCAACCTTTTAAAATCCCCATGATTTTTTCATGCTCACAGCATCCACGTGTAATAAATTAAGCTGTTCTAACCTATTATCAAAGCAGGTGTAAGACTGAGTAATATGCCACAGACTCTGCACCAACTTTTAACTTACCTCTTTTTATACAAGCTCTAGGTAAATTAGATTAAGTGCATCCAAGCCTAATGAATGTCTGAGCAAGGATGAACCAAATTTAGATCAAATACATCTTCTAAACAGGATCACGCTAACTGCATCAAAACCTTTAATTAATTCTTGATTTTCAAGAAACAACAACACTCAATCACAAAACTTCACAGCATTGTTACATGACAAATACTGTACTATCAAATCTCTCACTGCCTCTCTTGGAAGAGCTGCCAAAGTTTGATTTGATTTTCATCTCTGAGAAATAAAATGCTGTTCTCACACAAGGCTCCTAGATAGAAAAAAAATAATTTGCCAGGATTTCTCATAAGCAGTGTCTCAGGGCAATGCTGCTAAAATTTTGATGAGATAAAAAAGTCTTTAAATGTTTTTTCTGTCTGATTACTGTAAGCTAACAGACATGTATTGAAAAGCTCAAAATACATATGTATATTTAGTATAAAGGGACTCAGTATAAATGTACTCAGTTTTTAAATCTTGAGGGCTAGTCTATTTACAGTAGATAAAATCTGTGTCAACTTAAGAATTGGAGCTTTACTAAAAATTCATAATAAAAATTACATTTTCCTGAGGCACTGGAATCTTCCATGACAAGATCACATATCTTACAACAATAGCAATATTATTGCCACTAAGAGGAGCACAGTTTAAAGGGAAACTAGGAATTCCTTTATGTTTTTTCTCATTTATGCTTTAATGCGCTTTCATGCATTCTGATTTCTATCTTAAATTTTAGTAATACTTTATTTTAATTTGGTATACCCTTTAATGTGAGATTGTAATGATATGATTTCTTGAAGATCAACTTAACAGCAAAAGCAATGGAGTAGTTGTCTACATTTCTGGAAAAAATTGCATTGTGTCAATTAGCGAGAATTATTATATTTGTCACTCAAACGCTTGGAAGTCAGAGAAAGGAAGCAGAAAGTGAGATTTTTAAAAGGCCATTTTGGCATGCAAGAAATTATTTGCAAAGCATAGCAGCATTTCTGCTGTGTGGAAGAACTGTTTCTGTACCTCTAACGACAGTGCTCCTACCCTATGACTACTGATAACTTTCACTTTGAAGTGCACAAAGTAATGCTGCAAGCTCAAGAGCTGTCAATCAAGTAATCATTGAAATATACAGTTGTGGACAGGGAAGATAACTTAGCTTCAAACAATCTTATACCAACTGGGATAGTGGGGCCTGCATAGCCCGGATAAAATCGTAGAATTCACTCATAAGGAGTAACATTGAACTCAAAAAAAAGCAGACACAGAGCCAGCCTTCCATTTTACAGGTTTCATGCCCACATGGCAAAAAGAAGGGGAAGAAGTTTAGGTCTGGCAAAGGGAGAGTGGCCATAGTCTTGAAGGTCTGCCCCTGAACTTGACATGCTGAAGCAAACAGGCATTGCTGCGCTGGCTGAGGTAAATGAAAAGATTTTACACTGAAGCGGGGAATGTAAACTTTGCATGAAGATTTAATTCAATACGAAGCTTCCTCCTAATTCTTCAAAGGCACAAGACCTGCAGAAGCAGGTTATTCCACTTTGAAATTCAAAATAAGAAACAATCACAGCTAAAGGAGTGTAGACTGAACTACTAACAGAGAAAGTGTGAGAAAGTAAACTAATTCTTTAAGTTTTAAAATAAGGATTAAAACTAAAAATTAAGAACTGAAATAAAACAGTAGCTAATGGAAAGTTTTCTGAGTGTTCTGAATATAATCTGGGGTTATTATAAATAGGCAGTTCTACCTTAGCCATCGCCAAGGCTCTAAGGGAGCAGGAACAACTGTAGTTTCTAATTATGGCAGAATAAAAAGGGAACTTCATCTATGATGACAGCACTGGTGTGTGATACTGCAACACAGCATAAAGTTGTTGAAAAACTGAATTTTAAAGTTGTTTTTAAAGGTGTTGAAAAACTGAAAAGGTGTTGAAAAACTGAAAAGAATTTACACAGAAGCTGGCAGAAGGAGGATGCATAAGCAGTACCACTTCTATAGTATATCAAACCGAAAATTGAAATAAATTGTATCCAATACAGAATAGTTTTTTTGGGTGGTTGGTTTCTGGTTGTTTTGGGGGTTTTTTTGTAAACTTAGAGAGGACAGTTTCATGGGAACAAGGATTATAAGGTGATGATAGAATAATTAAAATAGGTCATGTATTTAAGCTTAACAATATTTCAACAATGTTAAAGATGTTAAGATATGGTAGATTTTCTTTAAGTCTTCCAAATCGAATCAGATGGCTTTAAAACTATATTAAGAACATGAATTGTTGTACCCAGAACAAAGTCTAATGACATCAATTTCAAGTCCTCTTTACTGAGGAGGCACCAAAGTACATGAACCCTTATGATCTTAAACTCTGGGAATGCATTGAAATTTGCCTCCTCCAAGGACAGAATAATGCACTGTGCATATTATTATGTCGTGAAAAAACAATATTTCCTGTTACTCAAACAGACACAAGTCTCTAGTTTGTACAGAATTAACAAAAACTAGTCATCACACAGTGTTTTATGATATCATATAAACCTTCCTCTCCACAAACTATTTTCCTAGAATAAAGCACTTGATTAGGCTATATTAATAAGCTTTATCATATGTTTGCTTATAAAAATAGTAGTTTGACCTTACCTTTGATTGAATTGTCCTCAGATTGACTATGTGCATGTCACAAGGCATAGATGACATGAGTGGAGAAAAAGTATTTAGCATCTCCGGGACACCTGAATCTGCATATGTTGTCATTGGAATGACAGGATGATTTAAGAAAGAAGAAGTCATATGGCTAAGAAGTGAAGGAAAACTGACTGATGCCTTCTCTTCATTCTGCAAAACACAAGAGAAAATATTTGTAAAAATCAAGTTAATATACCAACATGTTTAAATTTTGAAACTCATTTACTTTATATATGATTTCATTAATTTGATAGAAAATTTTAGTTTACGCACTGCCCATTTAATTACTTTTGGTAACTTCTAATCATCCACTAATTCTCTTCTAGTACTAGGTATACTTTCTGTTTTTACAAATCATTAATTCGTCTTTCAAAACAATCTAGAGATGACACCTCATTTTACACCATTTCCTCATTTTTCTGTATTAGCCCTTGATGTGTAAACAACTTAAGAGAAAGAAACTAGCTACTACTTTACCAAGTTGCTCCCACCTATTCAGTATGCACTTGAATACTGACAGCCAGCTAGTCTTTTACAGGCTTCTCTTTCTGCATAAATTTTCTGTCCTGTATTTCTTATCCACTTTCTTCAGATTCATCTCACTTGTATCCTGCATCCCTTTCTTCTTAAATCTAACTTCTTAAAACTTTTTGCTGGCAGAAATTACAACTGCATCTTTGTCTTGGCTGCAGAAGCTGTGTTACAAACCCAAGATGACTCAGTCCTACATATTCACAACCGCTAGTTAAAACTCCGCAGAAGCCAGAAAAGAAAATAAAGGAACCTCAAAAGGGCAATTTCTGGTTTTGAATATTTGTGCAGATAAGGTAGAAATGGGTGAAAGCTTACTTGGTTCTTATTTTTCTTTGCATCAACCTAAATAGGTAAATCCCTGCTTGTTTGCAGTTAAACAGGTGATTTTCAGTGAAAATTCTGCAGAAAGTTTACTGGAAACATAGTATCTTAAGCACTGATATCTTAAATTTGCATTTTATGATAGGCTGAAAACATGGAAGTAAAAAAAAAAAGGGAGACACTTAAAGCGATGAGGAGGATTATTTATCAATTTATAATGGACAGCCATAACAGTAATTCCTATTTTGGGGTGTATATGCATGTATGCATGTTTATTTACCCCTCTGCATAAGCATTAAATACATCTTATAGTATAGTAATTGAAAATATGCCGGAAATGAATTGATGCAAGATGGTAAAATTTCTGTTTTATTCTTGGTGCTTTTCTTAGCAAGGAGTAACACTGTTTGCCTCTTTGGTAGCTACTGACCATTGAGGCTAGTATTACCACCCCCAAAATTACTTTCCAAAAATGGTAATAGTTTGTAAAGAATTGTTCTTTAAGCACTTTACTACATTCATTTACATTCAATTCCACCTGCCTCTTTACTGCATGCTAAATCAGTGAGTCCTCCAATTGTCCAGTTAGCCTTGATATTTTTTATTTTTTTTTTGCTACCTCGAATAGCTCAGCATCACTAGAACGCTTGTTTGTCATGATTTTATTCTTTTCCCATTAAAGTATGAGCAAGTTTTCTCTAAGTAAGTAGAGCTAAAGCTAAAAGTCTTCAGTTCAAGGGATTGCATGCATACTCTACACAGAGGAAAAATGTTTATAAACATTTTCTTTCAAAGAAGAATTCACTGTTTCACACCTAAAGGAATGCCATATACTCTGTTGCCATAGATGTGCTAAAGTCAGTCAAACCATTTTATCGTAGTTTCATACCATTATTCAATCATTTTTACTCTATAAAATAAGTTGATTGCTTGCATCTGAGAACTTAAAAAAGATCTCCTATAATATCATACAAGTATGAATGAGTCATATAATTTATTTATCCTATTATAATATTGAAAAAAAAAGATGTATCAAAAGCCCTTGCAACTGGTTCTTAGTTCTAGGCATGTTACGTGAGAACAAGCAGAAGACAAAACTACTGTCCAGCTACAACAGATAATTGAGATGAGTTTTTCATATGCCCTTTTAAACTCAAAGCCTTTGAGATCAGCAATGTTGCCTAAATAGTATTCACGTTCCACCGTTTCCTCCTCTGCTTTCAATCATTGCCTAATATACGCTACAAACATGTCAAAGCAAACGTGTGCAAAAGTGCACCCACATCCAACACAGTTCTCATCTATGCCAGACTTCTCACATTTAAGAAACTCCAAGGAACTGGAAAGAGGAAGAAGGATAAGCCATCACAGAGACAACTGGGTTAGTTTTTCCAGAAAAAAACTTTTTGTCTACATGGAAATTCTCACTGTAAAACTTCCCAAGTACTTACTTGGAGAAGGGCCACAGTTTGTTGTGGCAAGAGTGACTGACAAAACATTCTAAGGGCAACTTTATGCCTGGAAGTACAATGGTCTCTGTAAACAAACAGAACTCATTTAGATGTACTAATAACTTCAGAAAAAGATGTTCCTCAGAAAATGCCATCAAGGTCACTTGAGATGAAGAGACATGAGATATTTCTGAAAGTTTCTGTTCCATGTACAGAAAAATACTGTGTATAGTATAAATACAACTATGTGTAAAAACATATAAACACAAGCATGACATCCATGGGCCAAAACCCTGCTCAAATTCCAGAGATCAGAAGGACAGGAAAAAATGGAAGGCAGGTTTGTATATTGGTTAACATGGAAGTAAAAAATTGCCCATGGTAAAAATACCAGGTGAATCCTCAGCTTTGTCTAGGAAAAGATAGCACCGAGCAGGTCAATCTTCTAGGACGGAATCCTTTAAAGTCTTTTCTAAGGCTAATAAAAGTAATGTGAACAAAAAAAGAGGTGTTTTAAACTTAAAGACACAGTAACATATATTGCAGTTGAGAAACTGGGAAAAATGGAAAGAAAGACACTGGAAGCTTTGCACAGGAATGTAGGTGGGAGAAAATAATTTACTATTTTATGGGCATTGGGACAAAATTCTCAGATATCCCATAGCAGAACCATAAAGAGCGGATCCTCAATTCCTAGATTCTGTAAATAATAGAGTGCTGCAGAGAAACACAATCTTGGTGGACTCTGGCAAACGCTAGAACCAGAGCTGATTTAACGACTCATTTTTGCTTCTGCTGTGTTTACATGTTTTATCACAAGCACTGTATTTGAGCATTATTCACTTTGCAACTTTGAAAAGCTGCACTAAGACTTAGATGGAGATTGGAATGACAGTCAGTCATGCTATCACAGAAGATCCAGAACGGACACTTTAAATCCCTCTTCCGTGCAAGGCACATCCCACATCCCAGGACTATAATACGTCTTCCCCCTCTCAATCTAGTGATCCAAAATTTTAACATGAGAGACATGGGAAGGTTTTGCATGTACAGACAACAGATTTTGAGGAATGGTTGCCCTATTTATACATTCATTATGTGGGCAGCTTTCAGCAGTCCCCTGCTGATGCTAAGTCAGAAGACGTAGTCCCACTGTCTCTATCTAATTAAAGTACTGCTGTCTCAAAAGTGGTATTATTTCCTCAACTTCAATGACAGTATTCAGCACTCAAAAGTGTGAATGGAGCTCCACTGGCAGCCTTACAAACATTACATACTGGTAAGATTCTGACCAATGCCATTGATACAGCTGAGTGCTGGCTTTATGAGCTCTAATCAAAGCAAATACTGCTTTTTTAACTACCTTACAGCACATTTATACACAGTTATCCAATTGGAAACTGTCTGTTGAAACACAACCCCTTGAATGACTGTGCAACAGATGTAAATGAAGGATCTTTCCTTTTCACCAAAAGTAAGGCAAATAATTCTAAACTTTTAATTTTGACAAAAAACAAACCAGCCAATCACCAACACTCCAGTATAACCTTACATTACTACTTGCAACAATTTCTGAGAATGGCCTCATCTATATAAAGTGCCCTTTTATCAGAAATGAGCTATTTTATTGATAAATTGAGGATGGAACAGATTAAGAAAAGACTCAAAGCATTTCCTGGTAAGAGTTTAAATTGAGGAACTGAGGTTCCTAATTAGAGGGGAAAACCACTAATTAGCCTCTTCAGAAATCATTTAGTAATTGAATGGAAGAAAGAAATGGAAACTACTGTAGAGAAGAAACCAGAGCTGAAACAGTTGATAATTGGAATTCAACTGAGCTAACAGAGAAACAATTAACTTTTCAAGACAGACAAGTAGTCTTAAATTGCCCACGCAAAAGTAAGGAAAGGAAACAGAGGCAGACAGAATATCAAGTCACAAATCTTGACTATTTGCTGCTCCTGTCTATGAACAACCTTGGCCAGGAAAGAAATTTAATTATAAATCCAAAATGCCAGCAACATCCAAACTCTCTGATCAAACATGCTGAAATGTGGATGTTGAATTTGGATGTTGGTGCATTCAACTAAAATCTTTGAACAGACAGAATTCTAAGCCTAAGAAATCAAGATGTAGATCAAATTACTCAGATACCAAACACCTTGGAGTATTCCTACAAGGAAAAAGTCTCTTTCTATCTCTCATGTTGTGTGAGGAAACAATTTTTATCGACGTTCTCTGTCACCGGCTCAGAAAATCAACTGGCAGCACTCTTCAAAGAAGAATGCTTCTGACACATAAATCTAATCTGTGCAATAAAATGACTCTTCCCAGAATCTTCCCAGAACATCCTTAGTCCCAAAACATAGGGAGAAAATATTATTAAATATCTCTCAGTCATAATCTAGCAACTGACAGCAAGCGAGATGGTCAGCCAAAGAATCTAAAACTTTCTATGTTTCTTTCTATATAATCCAAAGATTCACAATCCATTTGCATGTTTGATGAGATGCTGCATTTACATGAGAAACTGGTTGGGTAATACTGTGTTGGTCTACTTGCAGGTGAGAAACATAACAGCAGGCACCATCATTGACTATGTGAATATGCAGTTTTACAACACATGACAAAAACAAGTGAAAAGGAAGGACAGAAGCCTTAGCTTTAAAAGCAGACACATTCTTCCCCAAATGCAAACATCTTGAATCCTCAGCTATTTAGGGTGCTCCCCACTTGAGGGAGGAGGTGTCTGTAAACAGAAAGACAGTGAGAAAATTGCAAAACATTCTTGCCCACATGTTGCCCTGAAACTCCTAACTTGGAAGAGGAATTCAGATTTTATTTGGGACTGATACTACTCTAATGAAACTGAAGTCAAGCCATGAATGTTTTCAACTTAGTTACAGGTTTTACACACAAAACTGCTTGCTGTTACCTCACCAAGTGAAAATCAGATGCACTTGCTTTAAATTCATATGAAGTTGCACACTATTAATACACAAATAATCGAAAGCTGACAAGTTGTGAAAGTCCTCCAGATATGGATAAATCAATCCCTTTCTTCTGAAGTCAATGTCTGGAATTAAGATTTTTGTGTGTCTCTAAAAACCCCTAGTGCTTTTGAGAAGGAAAGTAGGATAACACATAATGGGGCTTAAACACATAATGCAACAAATGACAATTACTCTGATGAAAACTGTGTGAATTCTTCTGAGGCAAGCAATGCCTTTTCAGTGTCCAAGAGTACAATGCTGATGTAACCAAGTGTCAAAGAAAACACTGACCATCACTTTAAGCAGCTTTCAAACTGGCTAGTGGTTGCAGAGGGAATTTTGTACAGAAAACAAATAAGGTGATAAGATCGTCTTCCCTGAGCGGTGGGATTCAGTCCACCCAAGACCTCAAAGCTGCACAAGAACAATCTTCAGGTAATCTCTGTAAAAAAACAGGTCCTCTACAATGAATGAGACTTTTAGGAAGACCTGCGTAAATTGCAACTAGAAATAACAGCCACAAATGTGAGTACTGAACAGGCCCTGGAATCATACAAAAACTATAAACAAGAATACTGTTGACAGATTACTTTCTGCTACACTACAGTATCAATCTTCTCTGAAATCCTGGGGGGCAAAAATCTTGAAAAATGTAAGGATAAGATCAGTGTGAATTTTTCATATATATACATTTTTGTCAACACTGAAATATTTATCAGTTACATTACAGTTTCACACATCAAAGTATAAATTCTTTTAGCAGCATATTTCAGGTCCTTTACTGAGAACCATGACCTGGAATACTTAGGGGTTTTTTGATAGCTGTTGAAGTGACCAGCAAAGGAGGACTCAACTGAACAGAAAAAACCCTGATATCACCTCTTTACCTCAGGGAATGCAAAAATTTCTATCAGTTCACATGGAGACTATTATACTGGAAACTAATTTCTGCCACACTGGGTGAAAGGGGCCCCTGGAGGCTGATTACAGAAGTAATGGAAATTCTGAGGCACTATAAAATATCCACAAGGCTGTGAGTTGGCTCAGAGTGACTCTAAAAGCACCACAGAATTTCTGTACTACCTGTGGATTCTTAGCTGGCATTGAAACTACAGGTGAGGAAACCTGGGACAGCTACAGGTAACCAAATCCAGAGAAATTTGGACCCACAGGAGGAGTTCCTCCCGGTCTGCTAGGGCCAAATTTGGTGGTCTTTAAGACCAGGGGACTCCTCTCATCCTATGTCAAGGGACAGGAGCCTGCTGTGGTTTCTGTCCAGGCGTGAGGCATGTATTCCCAACAGGCATGCATGCACACAGAGCCAGCCATACAAGTGAGCACAAAGCAGCAACTTTATTAGCACCCGCATAAACACAGAGCACTTGGGTAACGCAGAACAGACAATCTGAACCTGATACTGCCCTCCAGTTGAACAGGTCAGAAGTTCACTGATCAAAGACCCCCACCTTCTTGATTCACAAGTACACTCAGCCATCACTGCGCTGCATCAAGAGAAGTGTGGCCAGCAGGTCAAGGGAGGTGATTCTACCCCTCTACTCTGCACTCATGAGATCCCGCCTGGAGTACTGTCTCCAGCTTTGGAGTCCTCAACACAGGAAGGACATGAACCAGTTGGAAGAGGTCCAGCAGAGGGCCACACAAGGATGATCAGAGGGATGGAGCACCTCTCCTATGAGCACAGGCTGAGAGAGCTGGGGTTGTTCAGCCTGGAGAAGAGAAGGCTCTGGGGAGACCTTATAACAGTCTGTCAATATCTGAAGGGAGCCTATAGGAGAGACAGATACCTACACTTGACCAGGAAGTGTAGCAATAGGACAAGGGGCAATGGTTTTAATTTGGAAGAGGGGAGATTTAGGTTAGACACCAGAAAGAAACGCTTTCCCGTGAGGGTGGTGAGACACTGGAACAGGTTGCCCAGGGAAGTTGTGGCTGCCCCATCCCTGGAAGTGTTCAAGGCCAGGCTGGATGGGGCTTTAAGCAACCTGCTCTAGTGGGAGGTGTCCCTGCCCATGGCAGAGGGGTTGGAACTTAATGATCTTTAAGGTCCCTTCCAACTCAAACAATTCTATGATTCTATCCCTCAATAAATAGTGTGGACCCTCAAATCTGTCTAATACCCAGGCCTAGACCATAGGCCTCTTAATCACTCACCAGCTCAGACTTCACATCCTTCCATGTGTTGGCCCCCCTACCTGTCAGCTTGAAGTTTGCTAGCAGTTTACAAGCACACACAGAAGTAGGTCTAGACAGCAACCAGCTGCACCAGTCCCTCAGTCCCATGGTCTCTCTTTCAACAGCTGACACACAGACCTCTTATTCTACTTGCTTCCTAGGCCTATCTGAAGTTGGCTAGTGGCTCACACAGATTCAGAAAAGATTTTGTGCTTGCAAAGAAACCAGATTAAATAATACAGTATAGGCTGTGGTGATCAAGCACAGGATTTGATCAGACCTTTTTATGCACCTTTTAGTCCTAGTTTTTCCACTTGTTCCTCTTCAATCCTTCTCTTTTCCTTCCTATGCCCCTTTCACAGAACATCCTATAACAAGCCTCTAATTTTTATTATTTTTTAAATACCAAAATTCTCTCTTCCTCCAAATTCTGGACCTCTTTAAGCAACAATGCTCTTAGTCTGCATAAAGTGATTTCTGCAGATTTTAGGTCTTGTTAGGTTTCACACCAGGAAAAACATTATATTCTTCCTATCACGGTCTCAGGCCTCTCCCACCAATTTTATGTCTTCTCTTCTAATTCTTCTGACAGTGTTTATATTGCTCAATAAAGGTGCAGAAGGAAAGAGGAGTGACTCGATACCTAAATAAACCACCCATGTTAGAAAGGAAAATAGTGATAAATTTTGTTTCCTATTCACTGGGAAGAGCTTATCCTGTTCCTAATGATGGCAGAACACAGTGATCATAAATTTTCTGGAGCTCTGCTCTGACGAGAAAGAAGGTCAAGCTGATAAAGACAGAAACTACACAGTGATATCCTCCTGAATTTTGTTCTTAAAAGAGGCTACCTGTGTTGGAATTCTGCTGCTCATGGAAACTGCTTGTTCCACAGCAGTGCAAGGAAATTATCCCTTGAGAGTTATTTCACTTGAGAATACAAGAAGAAGCTGCCTGACTTAGCAGCCTTTCTCCCTCCTTTAAGTAGGATTCTTCCCTACTGCCAGAGGGAAACGAATAGGCATTTCTAGAAGTGGTGATATAGAAAGGTTTAAAATTAATACCTCAAACTGCCTCAGCTCAGACAGGCTAAGAAAAGACCTTAAAGAGGTCTACTCTCCCACTTTAGTGAATTTTATGTACTAAAAATGGAGAGACCAAGCTTGAATAAATACGCATACAACTGAAGTAAAATACTTCCTTTCAAAACAGAGCTGGCAGACAGGTAACACACAAAGGAAGATAAATAAAAACAACCAAAAGGCAGTCCTCTGTACTACCTACTTCATCATGAGCCAGCTCCAGGGAGTGGCTGCTGCCCTGTTGCAGGGTGAGCATCACGTGAATGGAGCTGGGAGACAAATCCATCTTTATTTAGAAGCTGTCTGCAACACATCTTTGTCATAGCATCAAGAAAAAACATTTGAAATTAAGCTGTAAGGTGCCCTGACATAAAAACATGTTCAGGACAGTGCTGACCTGAAAGCAGATAGTGTTTGTAGGCAAATAAGAGATGGAAACATGGTTCTTGAGCAGCAGACACAAACATCATAAGAAATATATTATCGTCTATATAATAGTAGCAGTAATAATGTAAATGTAGTGTTTTAAGCAAAGCTGTAAAGAATTAATGTACACCTGAATTGCTCTTCAAATAAAACAAGAAATAAAAGTAATTAGCATTTCTAAAAAAATATATGTGGCAACACTGTAAAGAAGATGCATTGTGTTGTGTTTGAGAGGAAGAGAGGGAAATGTTTGTTGGGTTTTGGTTTTTTTTTGTTTTTTTTTTTTTTTCTTCTGTGGCTTCCATAAAAGCCCAAAACTTTAAAAGTTTAAGATTTTGTATATATTTGACAAGTTCACTATGGTAGTCATAGCTACTAAAAATGACACTAGAATAGCCATTTTTAGCCGTAACTAAAATGATACTAGAATATCTGAGGTTGTCACGTGTGGGCTTGAAAATACTTCTAAACAGAAAATAGTTTCTGCTTTTTTGAAACATGAAGTTAATTATGCTTGCTAATGTGTGGTTACACATATCATAGCAATGCACGGTGCATAAAGACACGGCAAGTAAGTAGAAAATGCAACTCTATCAGACAGAAATGGCTGTATCACCAAGCATATATTTTCAGAGAAATTAGATACTGACAGATATTTCATAAGAGAAAAAGAATAGTAGTATGTGGTAGAAAAAAGGAGTTTGATTATCAGACTACCATATATCTGTGATTTTTTTAACTGCCTTTATCATTGTTTCTCTAAACAACCTCCTACAAACCATAGCAACAATTTGATCCATTTAATCGTGGCTCTCTGCTTGAGACTAGGCTATAAATCCAGTTATATAAATTAAGCAAGTCAAATCAAGGTATGAAAGAGGTATCTGAAGAAGAAAGTCTGTGCCTGGCACAGAATATTTTCTCCAGATATGTAATTGATGGAATAAAGATAATACTACTACTTATAAATCCTATTTCATTCACATTCTTGTACTAATGTAATGCAGTAAGGGTTGGAAAGTAAAAAGATATCAATGCTTATTTTTAACAAAGCTTATAAGAAATTTAAAAAAAAAGTCTATATTTTCAAAAATAAAAAACATTTACTCTTTTGACAAGCAAGTATTGATAACTGTACTACTGTACTTGGATTCATTCTCAGCTAAATAATAATCCCTTCAGTTTAAAAATGAGATGTATTCAGTTCTTGCTTAAAAATCTGATCAAAAAGAAGATTAAATATTAGGAGAGAAGTCAAAAAGATATGCAGAATCAAAAATACTTGCAAGGATAAAATGAACATGTAAGCAGAATTAGTTATATCTCATAAAATAAAAAGATGTATATAGAATTTTTATCAAAACATGCTAACAACATCAACAGGGGTCTGAGGGACACAGCTACGAATAAATCAGGTGAGTATAATGTAAAGTGAAATGAGATTTTCCCAGCTCTTGCTACATCCACAGCTTACTTGATGAGCAATACTGTCATTCTGAATATGCATTTGTAGCGTCCAGCTTAGGGGGTGGAGAAAGATAAATAAAAAAACTTCATCAAAACAAATCATCCTGAAGTCTTTTGTACAGAGGAAATATCAACACAACTAATTCCTACTGGCTAGATGAGCTAGAAATCATGAGCCAAAAATTAGTTAACATTAGGTTAGAGACTTAGCAGAATACAGGCTACCTGACTGTCCACTAACAACTATCAAGAATTCTACTTTCCCAATGGCAGGTCAATCTTACACTTCACGATAATCATGTGGTTTGACTCTGTCATTAAAATACACTGTTCAGGGCAGGGTTGTGGAAGAAAAAAAAAGTATTTCAAGATAAGTAAATTAAAATAATAGGTTGAGATTGTCATAACCAAAACCCTCCTCAGCAATTACATCGCAGTGATGGACATTTATTT
The DNA here is from genome assembly GCA_004320125.1 of Scolopax mira. Taxonomy (NCBI): domain Eukaryota; kingdom Metazoa; phylum Chordata; class Aves; order Charadriiformes; family Scolopacidae; genus Scolopax; species Scolopax mira. The sequence continues at coordinate 8,089 of BJBW01014158.1, read as the reverse complement.
TAATTAATTCTAAAGAATTGCAGATCTTACATCTCTCCTTTCACAGGGAAGTTTCCCAGAGAAAAGTCCTTTTCTTCAGAATTGTTTTTGAAAAAAAAGACAGAATGAAGTATTTTGGAATACACTTAGAGAAAGCTTGTACTGGCAAAGGTGCCAAGTGATCAAAACCCTCTTTCCTGCTTCAGCTTCCATGGTTCCTCAAGTCAATAACAAAAACGGGCTTGACAACAAAATTAGGGTCAGTCTATGAGACACACTACAGCCGGTTACATAAATAAATTGAATACAATTTCTTCATAATTTTCTGACAGTTGTTATAATAGTTCAAAAATAGTCCTATCTTCTGAGTAACAATACATTAAAAAGATATGTTTGTTCATTTTAAAAAGTGAAAGAAAGGGGACTACTACCCTTCCTTACTCTTAACACATCTGAAGCAGTTATAGTAATCGGAAAATGTTACTGATGTTCAAACAAATTTTTAACATAAAAATGCCAGAACAGACTCAGTAAAGCAATGGAGAATGTTTCTTCAAAATATCTTGTTCGGCTCCTTGGGGTTGTGCACACTGTATCAGCTGGGCCAACATCACCTCTTTGACTGTGCCCATTCCCTCATAGCTTTGATCGCCTTCTTTATAAATCTCTGCGAGAGTGTGTAAGAATCAACTGTCCTTAAAGGCTTACTCTGCAGCTATTTAAAACCATTAATAAACTCAGAAGAAAGGTTCAGGGGGAAGGAACAAAGATGCAGAAACACAGGTTCCAAAAAGACCTCAAAGAACTTTGATCGTAGGAAGTTACTTTCCCTTCTTGTTTGAAGGTTCTTAGCAACTTGCAGAGAATCTTTCAAAAATAGAGGAAAGGAAGAGGATTGCTATTCTACTAAACTGATATCTGACTGGTTTCCCAAAGTGGTAAATATATGGAAAGTCACATGTAAGTGTTTCACTAACCAGATAATCCCAGCGTTGTTTAAACTGCCTCTGTTCTAACTGAGGTAACCTCAAATTATTCTCCAAGGGAGTGTTTTGGTTTGAAGCAGCAGTGCCATTCTGAAATTAAACTTGTGGCCAATCTCACTTAATTAGGCACTGTGCTAGTTTCTGGAGGAGTCTCAGTGTGCATGGACTAGATTTCTTTTAGAAGGACGTAACCAAGACGTGCCCCTGCAGGAATGCACCGAACATGTTCTAACCCTTCACATTTCCATTATATTCTGGATGAATGGATGAATAATCCTTGGGACAGTTTTTAAAGTCTATTCTGACATAAAAATAGACCTGCTTTCAGCAGGGACTGGACTAGAAGACTTCCAGAGATACCTTTTCAGTGAGTTAGTTTATGGTCTATGGAAAATACTAAAACTGCACACCGTGTCAATGCAAGCACCATGGTTCTAACTGATTTGATCTGTTCCTCTTGTTTCAAATTATTTGCTAATGTAAACATAGATTTACATGTGCAATAATTCTTACTTATCAGCTTCATGTTCTAAATTAATACAACACAAATTACCCTTGCTCCTAAGGAAATTTTTTGTGGTGGCATAGATCTCTTTGCAGGTTTCTTCACGTGAAGGTAGATTAACCTGGGCAATGCTCATTGTTCTCCATTCTAGACTGCTGCAGAACTCAAGTTAGATTCTTTCAAGTTAACTAAGATTATTTGCACACCATACTGATAAATGCAGTTAATGTGCTGCTGTGTCATACAGGATGAGAAACTAGAAAATTATAATGTCATGTATAACCTGAAAAAACCCCACTGTCAATCATTAAATGGTAAAAATTAGCTTTAAGCTTGATATTATCATCCTCTCACAGTAGTTAATGACATCCATTATAAACCAGAATTAATTCCAATTTATCTGCATATTTATTAGCAGCTCAGTATACAACCTCTCATCTTTAGCTATGTGATGATTTGAAAATATACTCAGTGCTGTTATCCTGATCCTACTGCTCCAGTATGAAGATGCATTTCTTATTTTGTCCTTCTCAAAAATTGTAGGGAAAAAAAGCAGAGAGCAAAGAATTGAACGAAAATTGAAGAGTTATTCAAAAGGCTAATACAGGAAAAGGTGAACTGAGATGATCTGTGCAAGTAAAAAAAACATACCCTCACAACAAAGAGTCTCAACTTTCCCAGAATTATAATAAAGTGAGAAGGTTTACATGTCTGACATCTAAATATTTCAACTTGTCTTATTTCCTAAGAAAACTAAAGTTAGGTTTTCTCTTTCCACCCATTCATCTAAAACAAATGTCAGCCTTTGTCCAGATTCAGTTAACTTTGTTAAGAAGCAGAAGTCTCTCTTATTAGCAATTTTTTAAAAACTTCCTCAATAAAAAGGAAAAAAACAAGCAGGGAAAAAAAAAGAGACTCCCACAACAGTCATGTGTTGAAGTGTGAGTGAGAAAGTACACACTGCAGGTATTTGTGTGAAGAACAGTGAAAGATGAAGTCTTTATGGTAAGAATATGCAAGCAAACTGACAAAACTCCCTTGGAAGTTATTTTTTCCTTAGTTTTACTGCTCATGGAAAAATTTATTTACTGAATTCACTTCTGCTGAACAGAAATAAATATTTATATCTTCATTAGTCAGAAAAATCCAGACAGTGAACCCTACCACATCTGTTCCATATCTTCTTTCCAGCAGAAGTCGAAAAAGATTAGCTGTAATCTTGTTATCTTGGACACCTTGTCCAAGGCCACGGTTGTCATCCTGCATAAGTCGACGATCCATGATCACTTCCAACTGACCTGAAAGAGCAATATAAGGACTATACTGGTAACAGAAATATGCAAAGCTTCTATTAAATGTAAGAAAAATACTCTGAAATATAACTTACAAAGAATCACAATTCTTCTCTTGTATACGGAATACTAACAGCAGACCAGTATTATTAGGACTGATTATGAAAACAATACTTTTGGGCTTTGGCTGTTAATAAACTTGTGAAAAAATTTTACAAGCCTTTCAGCAGGAAGGTCTTGCAAATTTTTAACATAGAAGTTTAAATAAAGTTTAGCACTTAGAAGTTATCACATTTAAGAGTAACAAATGGCATCCCTCAGGGGTCTGAATTGGTACCAGTACTGTTCAGTATCCTTATTAATGACAAAGACAGTAAAATTGAGCACAGCCTGAGCATGTTTGCAGATGACACCAAGAAGAGGGGTGTGGTTGACATACCTGAGGAACTGGATATCATCCAGACGGCCTGGACAAGCTCTGGAAGTGGGCCCAAGTGAACCCCATAAGGTTAAACATGCACATGTTCAGGGACCTGCACCTGGGTCAGGCCAAGTCCCAGTATCAATACAGGCCGCAGGATGAAGGGTTTGACAGAAAGACTTGGGGGTACTGGCACTTGGTGCATGAACAGATGGACATGAGCTGACAATGTGTGCTTGCAGTCCAGAAAACCAACCATATCCTGGCTGCATCAAAGGAAGTGTGGCCAGCAAGTCGAGGGAGGTGATTCTGCCCTCTACTCCGTTCTGGTGAGACCCCACCTGGAATACTGAATCCATCTCTGGAACCCACAGCACAGTGCAGATACGGACCTGTTTGAGCAGGTCCAGAGGACGGCCACAAAAATGGTCAGAGGGATGGAACACTGCTCCTATATGGATGTGCTGAGAGAGTTGGGGTTGTTCAGCCTGGAGAAGAGAAGGCTCTTGGAAAATCTTATTGCAGCCTCTCAGTAAGGAGGGCCTACAGAAAGATGGGGACAAACTTTTTAGCAGGACCTGCTCTGAGAGGACAAGGGATAACAGCTTTAAAATACAAAGAGAGAAGATTTAGACTACATATAAGGAAGAATCTTTTTTACAATGAGGGTGGTGAAAACACTGGCACAGGTTTCCTAGAGAAGTGGTAGATGTCCCACCCCTGGAAACATTCAGGTCAGCCTGGACGGGGGTGAGCAACATGATCTAGTTGGAGATGTCCCTGCTCATTGCAGGGGAGGTTAGATTAGATGACTTTTAAAAGCTTCCAACCCAAACTATTCTATGATTCTACAACTTGGGACATCAAGTTTCAAAGAGGAGAATCATCGCAAGCAGCTGAAGCTGCATGGACAGACCTTCTGTCAAGGAACTATCATCATCTTACACTCCATAGAAGAGCTTACCTCCCAAACACATTTTTTCCTTTTTTTGTTTCACAGTTGGAGGCAGAATAAAAAACAGGCAGACAATACAAGTATATAGATATGCCTGATCACTTCTTCTTTTAAGTGTATTTTCACTTCTGGGAATAGGAAAGAACTTCGCACTAGGTGAACAGTGAGTATGAAATTCTGAGTTTATACTGAACTGTAACATTGCCATTCAGAATAGCTCTTTAAGGATGATGTTAAATCATAAATATCCTTATGGAAGATGAAGTTCATATCTTTTCAAGTTTATATCTCCAGAGGGAAACCAGTTCAGGGCATGTAATTAGAGCTGTTATGGTTTTTGCACTCTGAAGCTTCAAACAAGTGTGCATGTTTCCTAAATAAAACTGGAAGATTGAAGTACTTGTTTCCTAAATAAGAAATGCACAATTTTAACTACTAAAAAAGGCTGCTTAGTAAGACAGTCTCCTTTATAATTCTTCATTGTTCTACAAATACTTATCCAATTTTCCTAAGTACTTATTCTTATCTTCCCTCAAGGGAAAACAGATTTTGTGTATTCACAACAGAAGTCAGCTGGCAATGAATTGCTGTATGGACACAGGCTGACAGACAGATATGATACAGTCTCTGAAAAAAGCTAGAACCACAGTAAGAAGGACAAACCCACGATAAACTTTTGTTGAAGTTTTTAGACAAAATTTGTAAGATCTAGATCCAAAACTACCTAACCACATTTCCAACATTATTCAAGAAGCTAGGGTAATGCCGGCTGACAAAATAAATCTTTATGATTCTTAAGGCCATTATGAACAGCAAACAAAATGATCAGTGCTGCTAAAGTCAGAGATAAAAAACATTTGAAAACTGAGTGAAAGATTTAAAAAGACTGTTTTAGGGAAATGTCTGCTTTAAAATAGTATAAGTGTATTGCATGAGGCTTCAGGACATAAGTGAGCCCTGCTATTCCATTAGTTATCCATTAGACTGCAGGGAAGTCCACTTCTAAATGATAGTGGTGCATCCCATTTGGAGTCTTCCCTAGGTCATGGAGGATAATGCACTAAGTAGTAAATTACAGAACTGGATGGAACTTAGAAGATGGAGAATGTTCAGCATTTTTTAATGTTTAACATTAAAAAATGATTATGCATTTAATCCCACTAATGGGAAGAGAGATGGAAAGCAGGAAAGAAGTTGTGGCATATGTACTTTACAGTTTTGATCTTAGCTCTTAGAAGCTGATGTTCAAGACTAATCACAATACAATACAGTGAGAAATACTCATCCATACTGCTAAGGTCACCTTACAGCATGAGAGTTAGTAAGGAACTGGTCTCTAATCCAAGAATGAGAAATGAGAAATAATCAACTGTTAATGTCTCAGATGGATGCCTTGAGACACAGTCTCAGATACACAGATACAGAGCTGCTGAAGGTGCTTGCCTAAACTGTAATGTTTTTGAGTTTTCTTCCAGGATCCCTTTGAGATCCTAGAAGGTCTTCAAAAGAAGTGTCACAAAGTGTAGGACTTTCAGCAGCACAGAAAGCTTCAGCTTCATTTTTTTTTTTTTTCTCATTTAAGGAGTCCAACATGCCCTCAGGACAAAGGAAGTACACACAGTCATTTTCATTAAGTGTTACCTAATGATAACAAGACAGATGAATACATTCTCCTCCTTTTTTTTGTGGGCAGAGTAAATATTTGATTTTGCTAACTATCTCTTAACCTTAAGTGGCACAATAATTTGCCAAAGAGGGACATCATTAAGAAATTAATGTCATGGCCAGGTATGGGATATAACTTTTGCTCTTGGTTAACTCGAGTAGGGGAAAAGCCTCTAATATCCTCTGACTGGAGTGAAACCAATGCTAATGGAAAGCCAGTTTCTCTCTGATACTTAACTGCAATATGTCAAACAGACCTAGCTTTAACTTCCCTGATTTGAAGGCAGAGAATGGGGGTCTCTGTGGACTTGAATGTTGCATTCCTCTGTGATGCATAGACTAGGATTGTTAACAAATACAAACACTATTACAAGGTAACAGAGCCTCTGAGCACTAATTTAATCTCCAATACCTATGTAATATTTGTGTAGATGCCTACAAACATTTGGTGCTTTGGTACTTAACTTTGTCAAGTTAATTGACAAAATCAGGCCAAAGGGAATTTTTTTTTTTAGCAATGGAAAGCATGAAAAAACGTGTTTTGCGTCTTGTATCAGGTGGCCTTGGAACAAAAGGCTGGTACTTCTGATTATAACCGTATTAAAGCATTGTTCTACAGGTCAGTATTAATTCTGTGCCCTGAAATGAAGTAGGTTTGCTAATACTTCCATCAATCTAGTACAGTATTAACCTTTGGTCAGAATAGACATTAATATGACATTTTTCTGAAAAGGAACTAGGTTTCAGCATAGTTTCTGATGGGCTTTTTTTTTGGTTCTTTTATGTATTCATTCCATTGTATTTCAGAACCCTGTATATTTGAGCTCACAATATATTACAGCAAGGAATTTTGCATGTTAAATTCTAAGTTACAGATCTTATTTTGCCAACTACTTGCTAGCTTCATTTAACAGAATTATAGAATGGTTTGGGCTGGAGGGGACCTTAAAGATCATCGAGTTCCAACCATGGGCAGGGACACCTCCCACTAAAGCAGGTTGCTCAAAGCCCCATCCAGCCTGGCCTTGAACACTTCCAGGTTCTCCAGGCAACCTTTTCCAGTGTCTCACCACTGTCAATAGTGAAAACTTTCTTCCTAATATCTAATCTCAATCTATCCTCTTTCAGGTTGGAGCCATTAGCCCTTGTCCTATTACAACAGGCCCCTGTAAAAGTCCCTCCCTTTCTTTCCTGTAGGCCCCCTTTGAGTACTGGAGGGCTGCTATAAGGTCTCCCTGAAGCCTTCTCTTCTCCAGGCTGAACAACCCCAGCCTGTCCTCATAAGAGAGGTGCTCCAGCCCCCTCTGATCATCTTCATGGCCCTCCTCTGGACTCTCTCCAACTGGCCATGTTCTTCTTATGTTGGGGGCTTCAAAGCTGGATACAGTACTCCAGGTGCGGTCTCATGAGAGCACAGTAGAGAGGGAGAATCACCTCCTTCCACCTGCTGGTCTCAATTCTTCTGATGCAGCCCAGCATGTAGTTGGTTTTCTGGGCCGCAAGTACACACTGCTGGCTCACATTGAGCTTCTTATCCACCAATACCCCCAAGTCCTTCTCCTCAGGGCTGCTCTCAAATCATACTCTGCCCAGCCTGTATTTGTGCTCAGGATCACCCCAAGCCAGGTGCAGGACCTTGCACTTGACATTGTTGAATTTCATGAGGTTCACACAGGCCTACCTCTCAACCCATCAAGGTACCTCTGGATGGCATCCCTTCCCCCAGGTGTGTCAGTCTGTTCTATGACCTTCCCAGGCACTGTGGTCAGACAAATAGGTCTGACAGTTCCCTGGATCATGCCACTGGCCCTTCTTGTGAATAAGCACCACATCTGCTAGACACCAGCTGACTGGAGCTAGCTAGCTAGACTGGAGTCTAGCAAATGTGACGCCCATCCATCTTGATGACAAGAAGGATCGGAAGGATGATCCAGGAAACTACAGGCCTGTTGGTCTCACCTTGGTGCCTGTGAAGGTCATGGAAAAGACCATCCTGAGTGCCAGGCAGCATGTGAAGGACACCCAGGTGATCAGGCCCAGCCAGCACAGGTTCATGAAGGGCTGGTCCTGCTTGACAAACCTGACCTCCTTCTATAACAAAGACTGGCTGCCCATAGATTGGATGGGAATACTCTCCACTGGGTTAAAAACAGGCTGGAGGGCCAGGCCCAAAGAGTGGTGGTGAATGGAGTTAAAACCAGTTGACGGCTGGTCACGAGTGGTGTCCCACAGGGCTCAGTATTGGGGCTGGTTCTCTTTAACATCTTTATCAATGATCTGGACAAG
>BJBW01014157.1:4614-19127 GCA_004320125.1 Scolopax mira | reverse complement strand
GGGAGAAATCAAATAAATAAATAAGCCCCGCACCAATAAGAGCGGCGGCGGGTGCCGAGCCGGCTGGGGTCGGATGGGAGAGGTCCTTCCTGGGCTCGATTTGTTTGTTTGTGACTGGAGCTGCAAAGTTCAGAGCCGAAACGTGTTGCTCATCGCCGGCGGCGACCGCCCCACCGTCACCTGCTCCGCCGAAGCCGGGGGGGGGGGGGCTTGCCCCCCCCNNGGGGAGGGGGGGGGGGGGGGGGCTTGCCCGCCCTGCCCTGCCCTGCTCTGCCCTGCCCGGGGCCACCCGGGGCGGCCCCTCCGCTCGCCGTCCTCCTCCTCCTCCTCTTCTTCCTCCTCCCCGCCGCCGCCGGGGCCGAAGGACGGGAGAGGAGCGCCGGGGGCTGCCTCTCTCGCCCGCCCGCCTTCCCCTCCTTCCCCGGGGGGGGGCAACGGACAGGTGAGTGCCTCTTCTCCCCCCCCCCCCCCCCCCCCCACGCTTCTGCCCGGGGGTGACACCGCTCCCGGCACCGCGGGGGCCGCTCGTTGATCAAACTTTGCCTCCCGCACCCCTCGGGGTTAATTGGTTTGGCGCAGAGGGAAGGCGGGAGGGGAGGAAGAGGAAGATGAGGAGGGTGAGGAGGGGGTCCCGGCTCTGCAGAGCGCAGGGCAGCCCCTCAGCGGGAAAGGGGGCTCGCAGACCCTCGCTCCCCCTCTTCTTTCCCCCCCCCTCAGCCCGAGTTGGCAGCGCGGAGGTAGCGCGAAGTTTGGGGGGGGGGGGGGGGATTGCCCCGGAGGGAACCCGCGCAACAGGCAGCGTCCTGCGCAGGGGGCGGAATTTACCCTTTTGGGGTAAATTCGCTTTGTTTCCGCCACCTCTAAGGATGCGCCGTGCCGGGAGCCTGTTCCGCGCTGGCGAGCGCCTCCTCCTCAGGGAGGGGAGAAACTTCCCCGTCTTTTTCGCCCGGTTGCGCGGAAGATGCGCGGGGGGGGGGGGGGGGGGGGGGGGGGGGGGTGGAAGAGGCTGCGGTCGAGCAGGGGGGCGCGGAGCGGAGCCCCGCGGTATCCCCAAGGCCGCCCGAACGGGTCCCCGGCTTGGATGCGGCGAGCGGGGCGCATCCCCCTGCGCGCATCCCTGCGCGCATCCTGCCGGGGCTGCGGAAGGCGGGCGGGGGCGGCGTGTGCGGGGGGTTAGCGTCGCCCCTGCTTCCAGGCTGTTGTTTTTCTGCCGGTGGTTGTCTTTCGGGTTGTCACTGTGCACTGGGGAGGGGAAAAAAAGAAGAAAAAAGAAAAAAAAAAAGCTGATATTCTAGGGGTAGTCTGTCTTAATTATCGCAGAATGTATAAAAGCGTAATTGCTAATATTATTCAATAGCGGTTAACAATTAAAAGATTATCCCAGTACTCTGCAGCTAGCAAGGAGCAGACTGTACTAATTGGATAGTTAATGACATTTAAATAGGCAGGCTTTCTTAAAATAGTAAGCTCCGCTCTTCCAGGGAACTGAATAGGGTGTTGGAATATTTCATAATGATACTGCGGCGAGGGCAAGGGCTGTGGAAATGAAGTTGTGAGCTCGGCCAGCGGCACCGGGACAGACCTTGCACGGTTTCCGAGCAGCGGGGAAGGGAAGGCAGGACGGGCATCATTTCCCCCTTCGGTAGGTAAATCTGGCCAAACACCTTGGAAACCCCCGTGGAGCCAAATGGAAGGGGAGGCGATGCTTCCCTTATTGTCCAGCGAAATCTCCTGCCAGCTTTTACTGACATCGTTTGACTGAATCGATAACTGAACTTGGGTTTTATGTCACTCACTCCCTGCTTGAGTTTTATGTCACTTGCACTGATGGGAACATAGTTACTGCTTAATGTCGGGGAGACTGGCTGAGGGATGGTGGAACAGCACTCCTCATCCTTTCAAACTAAACACTAAGGCAGTATTTTCCTTTTTTTTTTTTTTTTTTGGTAGTAATAACATACCAATTTCAACCCTCTACTTCAATAGCAAATTGATAAAGAAAGCAACCTCTGCAGGGCTAAACTTTATTTTCTAAACTTTGTTCTCTCATATTTCTTGCATAAGTTGGAAACATTCTGTGAGAAACTCATAGAGGAACTGCATAAACTTGTTGCATTTTCTTTTAAAAGTTTTTTCAGCGTGATGTGTAATAAAGTCGGTGAAACAAGAAGCAGCAGAGCGTAACCTCACTCTTGCTGTTATTTTTTTCCTCAGAGAAAACATTTCCCACTCTTTTCATCAAAGACATATACTTAAGGAAAATGCCAGGAATGGAATTAAATAAGAGATTAAATTTAATGAATTACATGGAATATTCAATTATAAGAACTAGTGTAGAGAATAGCACATAATTAAAATTGTAGAAGGGCTCTAATATACCTGTGCTTTATTCAGTCAGTCTCAAATATTCTCATCAATGTGGTTTTGTCTTACTTTGAGGTCAAAAAATACATAAATAAATAAACTCCTGCAAGGCTGGAAGGGCTCGGGACACGTGTTTCCCAAGTGAGGGAAGATGTTGAGCTGGACAAAAGTTATATTCACAATTCTAAAACTGCTCTATTTTCTTCTCGTGTCGGATGCTACAGTTGTCACTCAGGGATCCTTTTGCGTTGTGTCCCAACCTCGGGCTCTTTTTGATCTTCTAGACATATTTCTGAATCACTTTCTTTATTCTTGCATGCCAAAGCATTCCAGTATTTCTGGTGAGCGTTGCTGCCGGCTTCTCAACCTGGATTCCATCCTCTGCCTTCCCAAACGAGGGTTTCGAAAACTCAGGGTAATGGAGCTTTAGTTTCTTCTTCCATTCCTGTAGAAAGCTGGGGTTTGATGTTAAGATTGGATTTCCTCCAAAACAAAAGTATGGCTTTCCACACAGCTGGTAAATAGAGAGCTGAACGTGTTATCAAAGATTTACAAAACACTGATGTCTTGACATCTGGATTTGTGGAGTGTCTTCGATAAACATGGAATGTGAGAAAACAGCAAAGAGGGTTTTTTTTAGAGGGAAAAAACCCCCAACCCCTTAATAATAGGATTGTTAAAGAAGGCTTTTCATGACATACTGGGCTGTATGAAGCTGTTCTGGGGAGCTGTGTTTGTGTATTTTCCATATATTTTATTAAAATTATACCAGTGCAAGTTTTACGAGAAAATGAACTCTGCTTGAGAAATCCTCTTAATGAAGCACAGATACCTTTCTTCTATAACATTTACATATTCCTCCCCCCTGATTTTTCCCATCTCTTTGTCAGGAAATCCATACAGAAGATTCCCCAGTGTTATTAAGCACATTCCTCTGTATTGCTTCCAAATTGTACCACCACTTGAAGCCTTCCTGCCACCCCAACCTTTGCAGTACTCGTGTTAAACTTGATGTCCTTGGTAGGATGAAAGTACCTTTCTGCTATTCTGACACTTCTAAAAGATACAAGTTTCGTACCTGGTAAATCTAGAAATGTTGTATTTACTAACCTCACAGCTTCAATATGGATAAACCCCAAAAACTTGGATCTCGGAAAATGAAATTTCAATATTAGGGAGAGGGGAATTTCTTAAATCCTGCAATTCCCATATTCATACTGCTTCTTAAATGAGGGAACCTCATCTTTTGGGCACATGCCACTCCCAGAACAGTAAAATATCCTGTGTTGATTTTGAAGCTACAACAGACATAACAAGTCATTCCAGGTAAAACAAATATTTAAGAAACAGAGATGCAATATATTTGTTAATGCATTGAAGTGAACAGGCTCTGAAATTCAGCATCAGAGTATTTCTAGTGTGGCTAATAAAATATTAATTACCTATGATAGATACTGGGATCAAACTTCTGGAAGCCAATACTTCTGTTTGTTAAAAAAATTATGTTGGCTTCATAGATGTTGACTTTTTTTAACATTATAATAGCATTTTACTGTATTAAAGACAGCAACTGAAGTTATGAACGAATAAATTCTACAGGCTTAGCAGAGTCATGGTCTGCAAATTATCCGAATGACTATAACATTAAATTACACTTTTATTTGTGAGAAGACTTGACTCGCAGCTCTGATATGTACGGATAGGTTCGTACTTCTGAAATTATGTTCTTTCATCCAGGTCCATGAAAAAACTGAGTTTTACATGTGGACCTGTTACTTCTGGACTATGACTTTATCAATTTCCTGATGGATGCTCTAGGACTAAGGTGAGGTTTGAGGCTAACATTTTGTCAGGAATGACTGATCTTGGTTTAGCTCACACACATGCACAGATACGTATCTAAATATGTGCCAATATATGCTTAAAGGATGAAACCCAGTCTTTTATTTACTAAACTTAGGAAGGGAGATAATCTATCTGCTTTACAAATTGTTTTAAAGATTTAATTTGTCTTATACTTTATGCCCCAGAGAGTACCTCTGTAATAAGGTAAAAAAAGAATTTGCAAAGATTCTTTTAAAGCACGGGAAGTGTTTTAACTCTGGCACATAGAAATATCAGCACTGAGTATTTGCAAACACTTCTCTGGCAACTTGAATGAGTCAAAAGACGATGTTAGTTTTGTTAATTCAAAAGGCATCTCTAATCTGAACCTATCGCTGTGCGGTACCCGGGGGCAGCCTGCTTGTGAGCTCTGCTGAAATCTAGAACTCTGGAGAATGTCTCTCCTAATAGCTGCTAAATGTTCCAGTGTTAATTAAGAGGTAATGTAAGTGGAATCGAATGTTATGACAGCATAATGGTCTCCTGTTGAATATAAGTTCCATGCCTAAGCAGACGCGCTTTTGGAAAACAAGCCTATTTCAGCATTGTCTGTTCAATGGGAAGCGTTTCTGCAAAAGCCTTAAATAATCCCCTGCGGAGAAGTCTGTTGATGGAGTTTCTGTTGCAGCGGGCTAACGAGGCAGGAGCCTCACTTTCCCTTCCTTAGCCAGCTGCAGGGCTGCTTTTTGGCAATCTGTAGGGTCAGGCACATGGTGGTTCTCCACTCCAGTCCTTGCCTGCACCAGTACCCGAGTGTTCTGCTGGCTGGGGCTTGTGGTTCCTTGGAGGGGAAGGAAAGCGAGAAGGGTTGTCTGTGTTCCAGGATATGCCATCGTGCCTCTTTGGCAGCCAGAACGCCGTGCAGCCATCCCACTGTGTTTCATCTCAGCCCCTATGGAATATCTAGGGGTAGAAGCATTTCAAGCATAACAAGGGAAGTGGTTGAGTTGCTCCTTGCTTTTGATAGACACCTTTGCATTGGCAGCTCCTCTGTTTATTCAGGAATCTGTCTGTCTTTAAAGTAGTGTTAAAAATCACATTGATTTATCTCTGAAGTATAGTAGAATCTTTATGGTTGCAAGAGACCTTTAAGACCATCAAGTCCAACCATTAAGCTAACATTGACAAAAGCACCACTAATCCATGTTCCTCAGCACCACGTCTACTCATCTTTTAAAGACCTCCAGGGATGGTTCCAATGCTTGACAACCCTTTCTGTGAAGAAATTTTTCCTAATATCCATCCTAAACCTCCCCTGGTGCAACTTGAGGCGGTTTCCTCTTGTCCCATCACCTGTTCCTTGGGAGAAGAGACCTCTTTTCAGGGAGTTGTAGAGAGTGAGAAGGTCTCCCCTGAGCCTCTTTTTCTGCAGGATCAACTCCCCAAACTCCCTCAGCTGCTCCTCACAAGACACGTGCTCCAGACCCTTCAACAGCTCCATTGCCCTTCTCTGGACACGCTCCAGCACCTCAATGCCTGTCTTGGAGTGAGAGGTCCAAAACTGGACATAGCACTCAACAGGGACGGTCACTTCCTTAGTCCTGCTGGCCACACTGTCCCTGACACAGGCTGGGATGCTGTTGGCCTTCTTGGCCACTTGGGCACACTGCTGGCTCACATTCAGCCAGTTGTCAACCAAGAGATATGTGAGAAATTGTCTTCACTCCCACGCTGATCTCTACCTTTTTTATTGTAAACCTTGTCTCCCTTGGGACAGGGAAACATGGAGATGGAGCCATAATGATGTTCAAAAGAACATCAACCAGTTCCAGGGGCAGGGAGCAGGGCACAGTCAGGGGAAGGCAAGCAGCCAGCAAGGACTGAGCTCACGTTTATCCATTTCCAGAGTCAGTGGGGTGAGGAAGAAAGAAGGATGAAGCGTGTGCTAATTGACAGTGGGCAGTGCCCTGGGTCACAGCAGGAGTGAAGCTTGTTGAAGGTTGGACTGAAACACCTCCAACTCTGCTCTGAGAGACATTATCTTAGCAGCTAATTCCACTTTATGGTAGACTGACCATTACACGTACGATCTCAGATGAAAGCATTTGAACTGTTAACAAAATTATCTGAAATTGCCCTGATTTATGCAGTGACAACCATCTAACATTATGACTGATAAAACCCATTTAGGCCCCGTTCCTGCTGACACTACACACAGCTTTAATCTGATGATGGGTCCTGCAGGTATTTTTAGGACTACAACTTGATACAACAAGCGATGTGAAACGTAATCTTTTATCAGGAGCAAAATCTGTTTAATACCTTCATTTCCTGGGGAACTAAAAAACTTTAATTTTGATTTTGGTGGGTGTCTGACTGGCAAGGAGTCACACCTCAGCTGCATATACAATTCCACTTACATGCCAACCCCTGTAAATCACTGGGGTATAAATTGTTCTTGGGCAGAAGAGATTACTAAACCTAATTTTATGTTACACTGAAATAAAACATCACATTCAAGGAACATATAAGCCTTGCCCAGGTAATTTTTAAACATTTCTAACTATCTGCTGCAGTGAAGGGGATAAAATGAAGGGATGAGAATTGAAATGGACCAGCTGGTGGCCCAAGGGGAAATCAAAAATCAAGCTTTGGAGAGAACAGGTGATAGTTAATAGGGTTTGGGCCTTTTTTTTTTTTTGGTATTTCAGCAAATCTGCTGCTAATTTAGGGTGTGGGCAGAAGATACCTCGTGGATTAGGGACTGTGAATAAGAAGATACTGTCCATTCACTAAAAAGCTGGTGTTAATTTAATTGGATTTTTAGCTGCCTTTCAGACTGAACTGTGCGGGTCTTCCTAGGCCACTGCAGCAGGAAGTAAAATATGTTCATTTGCAACTGCAAGACTAATTAATTTTACTTCGCTTTGCAAAAGATTTATTGTGGCTTATGCTTCCCTGGGAAAAGGAATCGCAGATTGTTGTAAAGTGCTGTAGCAGGAAGATTTTTTAATTTTTCCTAATTTTTTTAAATAAAGATTGACTAGTTGTGGCTTATTTCAGCGCCAGTGAGGATTAGCAGCACTGAGGCACAGGTAGAATAAGGGTTAGGTTTTACTACCCTCCTACTCACTAGTAAATCCTTGTAACTTAGTGAGTATTCACTCAGATGTCCTCTTTGAATCCTCATGCAAAAACTGGGGAAGAAACTAAACCAAGAGAATGAGAGGAGATTGTATGGGACTGATTGGCAAACCAGCAACAGCTGCTGCAGCAATCAAGGGGGATGGCAAGTCGTTATCCTTTAGTAGGAACTGAAGGAGTTGGGGATTGGATTTAACATAAAGAAGAAAAAGGAGTGATGAGAAGAGAGAACAGCTAAAGAAGGCTTTGAAATGCTACCTCATCAGAAGCTCTTGGGACAAAGAGGTTAGTCAACAAGGGGGGAAAATGATGGTTTGTTTCTTTAATTGAAAAAAAACTTCCAACTTTTTTTGTGTAAGAAGTATTAAGTTGGGTATGAAGTTTGTCTCTTGAAGAGCTTGTGCTGTGGAGGACGTGCAGTGAGTGTCTGAATCTCAAAAAGAACGTGGATTCTTTGGGTTTAAGGCCAGTTGGGGAGAACTTATCTTTATATGCTCAGAGTTTACTTTGTGCTGTGTGGATTTGTGTTTTTGGAGGACAGAAGAGCTTTTAGCCATTTCTAAAATTTTCTGCCCTTGTTTTCTTTCTATACACTTTAATCCTACTGTTTTTTTTCTCTCTATCTTCGTGTTTTTTTTTTTTTTTACTTACGTGATTCAAGAGCGTGAGGATCTGAAGATAAAATTGACCTAAACTGAAAACTCCCTGAACCAGTAGAATTGACTGGGGCTGTGATCACACTCAATTTCACACTGCTGCTAGTGTCGTGTAGAGTAATATTGTGAAGGATTCTGTCAATTTTTGGTTCAGCTGCTAGTTGTCATAATGGTAAAGAATCACAGGGAGAGACACTATCTTCAGTCAGTAAATGAGAAACTTTATTAGAGAAAGGAAAACTGGTATTTTCTCTGAAGCTTCCCTTTTTCTCCCCCCCCCTTCATTATAAAGCTTTCACGTAGAATCTTTTCATTTCCTGACTGAATATCTGCAGCTGATTTTCAAAAAGTGTACATGACATTTGAAGCCTTGGTTCCATACCTATTTTTCTTGATGGGAAAAGTTAAATTGTTCCCCCTCTTTGGCTATTCATTTCTACTCTTAACAACCTCCTCAGTTGAACCAGAGGAATATACACACAACCGATCTCAACTGAGTCATTCTGTGGTGCAAAAAACCCCTGCCACCCCGCAACAAGAAAAACAACCAACTTAAACCAAAAATAATCTGGATTTCTAGCATTTTAACTGTAGTGACTGTTGCTTGGGCTATCACCTGTGCTCTGTAATCGGAAGGTTTGTGATGGTGTCATTATTATGTTTAATATTCTGTGTTCTGCTGTGACAGCCAGAGACCTACTTAGAGACAAGGACAGGAGTCTTGTACTAGATGAGGTGTACATTTATTGAGTGTAGGTTCTGCTTTGTCCTTCTAATGGATGTAAAATTCCACTGTCTTGTCATGATGTATGCACTTGTATATACAGCACATTTAATAAACCATGTAAGAATATTTGTTCCTATTTAGGACTTGAGACAATGTAGTTAAACTTTACGCTTATTAACTTTTTAATGTGTTGGTTGTGGGTTTTGGTTTTTTTTTTTCACTCGCACATGCCCCTTTCTACCATCTCTTCCTCATGGGGGAGTTTCATGGCATTCAGATCCCACACTGAGGATCCTATTTGCTATTTATGGGTTGGTAACTCTTGGCATAGCACAAGTGGTGTGCAGCTCTATATTGCACGTAATTCTTTGCTGAGGAATTTTTCTGTTGCTGCTTTTGTTTACTCGACTGGGGTGACTTTCTCCACCCACCCAGCAAGTGTTCCCTCTCGCTCTTCTATTTTGGTCTCATCCTCTTCTCAGGTGCAGCTGTACTTCTGCTGTTATTGTAGTTATCTGCAATTACAACTCCTCACTGCCTTCACCGTGGGCAGCCCTGGCTGCTGCACCCTGAGCTTCGCCAGTGGCTGTCCTTTTCTCTGAGTCTTTGTCTGGCTCTTTGCCCTTCACCTTCCCGCAGAAATGCTCCAAAGTTGGTATTTTGGGAGCCAAATCCAAGCCTCAGACAATCCTTTTTATGAATAACCTGTACGCCTGGAGGAAGGTCTATTGTGAGATCTGTGCATCAGCCCTTCTTTCTTACCTTTGCCGTAGAAAGAGGAAAGCACGAGGAAAAGATGCAGTAACAAGATAGAATTATGGGCAATAGGCTGTATTTTTAATCTTAAAAATACTTTCTTCATTAATGCACAACATATGAATCATTGAATTATAGACAGAATCACAGAATGGCTTGAGTTGGAAAGGACCTTAAAGACCATTGAATTCCACTCCCTGCCATGGGCAGGGACATGTCCCACAAGTTGCTCAAAGCCCCATCCAAGCTTGATCTGCTTAAGGGTTGAGCTCAGTGGTCACACCTTCAGAATAACACAAGAAGCCTATTCCTTGTTTATTTGTTGGTTTGTTTCTTCTTCTTGATTTGATTCTTTTTTTTTCTGAAAAGAGTTTGAAATTTGAAGCCAGTGAAGATGCAGTGGTAGCTGCATGAAAAGCTTGTCAACTTACCCAGGGAAAAGAAAGATGCACCCCGGGTACAGAGGCATAAGGCTCTATTTCATCACTGTCGTGGCAGTCCCTCTCAATCTTGCTTTTGGGACGCCGCTTCTACATTTAATGTCAATTTACATCTCGGTGACTGCCTTGTTTCTATTCCTTCACTGTGGTGAAGAGCTCCTTACTTGCCAGGTGACAGTGGTTTTGAAATGCCTGTCATGGCTGTAAAATATCCACCGCGACAAAATGCACACGGTGAAATACAAACTGTGGGAAATAATAGCGTGTGCTCAACTGCCGGGAATTCCAGCCCCAATAAGACAAACCCCACTCCTGAAGTTATCCCACATCTCCCTAACGCTCCTTCGGTTCTCCAAGATGATGAATGAACACCTTGATGTGTTTAAACCCTCCCGAGTCCGGGCTCCGAGGGGACCCGCAAGAGAAGTTTAAATGTCAGTAGGAAATGTTCTTTGTTGAAATGCCCCTCAATAACCACAGTAGAAATATTGCTTTGTGGGGATAAAAAAAAAAGTGTGTCATAAGCAAGATATTTCTGGAATTATGCATTAAAACTGCTATCATGAAGTTCAGTTTTACAAAACAAAAGCTTTCATCATCCAGTGAAGACAGTGCGTTGTGCCATCTTCAGAGAACAATACCAAGCCTGTCTGGCTAAATTCTGCATTAACTATATTTCAGTGCTCAAAGGGGTTGTGGCAGGCAATGTGTGGAAGCTGTATACTCTGCTATACCTGCAGACCCCAAAATCAAGAATCTGTTATCTGTTATGATAATTTTAGCAGGGAAATACAGGGACAGCGTGTGACACTCAGCAAAATAAAAATTGTATGTACTTTGCTTTCTTTGATTATTTTTTTTTTTTTTGTTTCCTGATTCTCAGAACTCTGACAAACGCTCCCAAATATACTGCATAGTGTAAATATGATAGTGATAGGTCCTCTGTATTTAGTGTCTTGCTGTTATCTCTGCCATGAAAATGGCCAAACACAAATAAGCTGTCTATGAGGAATTAATTTTAACTGATAACTGAAGGGTTTACATGATTTGAAGGTTGTCAGTGTGTACAACACATGTACATTGCCTGCTGGTGAAAAATGGTGTTGAAAACTTTCTTTTCTTCACAGTTGAGATAATTATCACGTGCCTCAATCTTCTCAGTTCCTTCCTCAGGACTTTTTTTTTCATGAAACCACCTCTAGTTAAAAGAAACATCACATTTACTCCTGATAGGTAATCCTTCTCTCATGGTAATGGCTCATAATTAAACCAAAACAAACTCTGAAAACAAAAAAGCCCACTTGTTTCTTTTTAAAAAAATTTTTGTTACATACATATTTTATTAGCACATTGGACCCAAAATCAGCTCTGAAAATGCTGATTGCTGACCTAACGTCAGGCTTTTTAGTTTTCTGTTGGACAAGTAATTTTTCTTGGTTGTTTTCATGTTGTGAACTTTTACTTTTTCACATTTTCTCTGAAGACATAAATAAACAAGAATTAAAGATGTCCTTTAAGTGCAAGATTGCTAGAGAGTTAAAATTTGCATAAGGTTTTTCTGTAAATTTTTGTAAACTCATCTCCCAGCTGAAAGAACTGTATTAGTGTAAAGATTAGCAACTGTGCAATACATCCGTTTCTTTCACATACAAAACCAATCTGTGCTTTTGAAACAAAAAACCTGCTATTTCTAATTTTATGATGCGGTTTACAAAATGGACATTCTTCAATTCCACTTATTTATTTTGCATCGCTTGTCAGTGTCAAGCTGATTTACAAAAATAACCTCAAACCCTAGGACCAATTCTTGCTAATATTCATGTGTGCTCATGCCAGAGTTAAACACACGTGAGAGCATGCAGAGAGTAACTTCCAACAGCTCCAACATCAATCTAAGAACACATCACTTTCAGAGGTCTGAAAAAAACATACATTTGGAAAAAATGGCATGCTGCTAATACTTGTTTTCTTTTACATTGAGTTCCTTCTCACTTTTTTTTTATTACTTGTGGTTCTGCTCTTAAAACTAAGATTATCATGTGGTTCCTTTCCAGTGCGAAATGTTTCTTATGGCCCATTTGAAAAAAACTTAATTTTAAATCCTTCATATTTATTTCTGGCTTGGAGTGTTAGCTTGTCTGCATCGTTTGTTTGCACGTACAGAGCAGGTTATAATTTCTGCATGGACACTTTGAAAATACTAGCTGGTAAATCAGAAAAAGTGAAAACCGCTCTCCAATTGAAGACCCTTTCTATAAAGAACAACTTGGAACATAGTAACGCTCTAGTTTTCCGTTGAAAAGAGGCAATACTGAGTATATAATATAACCCACTGCATACTGAAGGGTTGTATCTCCCTTCTCTGCAATTACAAAGAAATGTAAAATTTATGTGAGAACTTAAAATGGAAGAATAGCTGGTAAAACATGAGCGTTGCTCAACTCAACTAAATTTCCTCCTTTGTTAGCATGTGTGTTCTGAAATGCTGAAGAATTCACTATTATAAAAGGACTTTGACACCTTAGTCTTGCCTGGTTTTTGTGAAGTGTATCTGTATTGTCCTGCTGTTTGGTCCAATTTGGATTTAAATTCAAAACCTGAGTAGAGTTTCAAGGTGATAATTACCTTGAAACCTGGTTCTTAGATTCATTTATCTGATTGCCTTATTGTCCCATTTGTCCCCCATATTTTAATTTCCTGTAATAAAGTTGGTAAAAATTTCAAGTAAATAATTCATAACGGTTTTTAAATTGTTGAGGGATCTTTCTAAATTGGTGAAGGATCTCTTATTTTTATACTTTTATTTGAAATAATTTTACTTCTGATTTATTTTGACAGTTACCTTAGCAGAAATTAGTGTATTAGTTTCTTATGACTTCAGTGAATTTTGCATCTTCATTAATGTTAAATCTTCCTCCTTTAAAAATACACGTGTATTTGGTAAGAAAAGTAATACTGTCAGTGAATTTCAGATTCAGCTTATTTTTATTTCCAATTTGTTTTTTTGTGGGGAGAGAGGAACTGTCTCCTGGGCAGAATGTGAAAACACTGTGATTAATCATTACTTTTCTTTTGGTGGTTTGATTTGATATACAGGGGGCCAGATGGATGCCTCATTCCTTTTTACTATGTGTTAAAAGAGCTAAGGGTAACCTTTGTCACTGGCTCTGGAGGGCTCTTAGACAAAGTAATTTTCTACTAAATTGAAAGCTTCTTGTAGTCAATAATCACTTTATGTAATAGACATATATCTTATCTTGTAGCTCAATTAGCATATAAAGGTGCTTTCTTGTGAGGGATTTTCTTAGGTAGGGCACTTGTTTGGTGGAAATCCAGCAACGCGGTGAATCAATTTCTTTATGCCGGTGGAAAAAGCTTGTAGCTGGGTAGGGACCAGCTCGAGGGTCCCCTCAGTCTGTCATTGATCCTTATTCTATGGATTAATGGTAAAATTGTTACCGTGCTGGTTTGGGAAGGTAATTTAATCTGCTTTACAATCTGAATGGCTTTGACTCTTGTTTATTAGGTACCTTTTATCCCTTTATAGTGTCACTTCTAATACTGATTTACAAGATAGTTTTCTTCCTGTCTTTCTCTGCTGTCCTTATCCGATACCATCCTGAAGCCAGTGGGTAAATGAACTGAAGATGCTTTTTCCAAATGAATATATAATTGAACACTGGCTGCCTTTGCCGTTTGTGGTCTAGATTTTTCTAGATATATCGAGTAGGGTCTATTAATATAGATTAATATAACAAAAAATATTAATTTGTGGAAATTAAGCAGAATGATCTAGTCTGCCTAGTTGGAGCCCTTCATGGAGAACCTGTCTGTCTTTTGAGGTATGGTCAGAGGACCACATGGTCAAGGAGAGTGAGTTAATGAGTTGATCAATGGAAAAAGCCAGGCGTAGAGTGCTTTGTCTGAAATCTTACATCTCTTTTAGGGCTTGAAAGACTGAGTCAGGGCTGTATCTTGTCATCCAGGAGCCAGAAATCTGGCATTCTTTTTATAGGAGCAAACAACCTAAGTGAGAGGAACTTAATCTCTTTCAAAGGGCAGTAATAGTGATTGCAGGTACCTCTTAGTCCTTAGGGCAGTCGCACAGACAGCGGAATCACCAATTTTTCCATCTGCCATCTTTTGAGGGGACTTCAGTTAATAACTTCTGTGTCCTCCTGAAACAGCGGGTTGGTTTATTACTGTGAGACAAGTCATTTTGAGAGAGAAGCAGAAATAACCAAGGAGCATTACCCTGAGATGCAGTGAATGCGAGAGGAGGTCTTGGGTGTACCACTGGATTGTTCTTTGTGTTTTTTTTTTTTTCTCCTCCCCCCCCCCCCTCCCATTATGTAGTTATTGGGCAAACAGATTAAATCCCAAGACCAGGAACTAGAATCCGGGTCTCAACTCTAAGTTTTAAAGCTGTTGATTGCTGAGGTCATAGACACACAGACATTCAGTGTCAGAACTGGATATAAAAGATCTGGCATTTAGGTATTGTTAGTGAATGTCAACTGTTGTACGTGAAGAGTGAGTAGCTTCAGAAATAAGTTTACTGAAGTATATAAGCCACCTTTCCATTATCACAATATTCTTATG